>PVKB01004353.1:0-112447 GCA_004027205.1 Ctenodactylus gundi | reverse complement strand
TCCCCCACCCCCTTCATCCATCTGTTCTGCTCAGAACCAGCCCTGGCTGCAAAAAAAAAAAAAAAAAAAAAAAAAAAAAAGCAAAGCACAAACCATAGCGAACCCTCCACCCAGGAGCACAGGGACCCCCATGCGGAGACCCAGTCCGAGGGCACTAGGAGTGCACCAGCGCACCACAGGTCCCAGGCCTTCGCCGCCTCACCCACCGCGTGTGACCTCAGACAGAGCCCTGTGACCCTGCCTGCCCGGTCCGGCTGGGGCTGGCCCCCCTGACATCTCTCCTCTGGTCTCCACTAATCTCTGCTACCCTCAACAAACTAGGGGTAAAGGCAGAGTAGGGGGCCTTGAGATGGGTCCAGGACCAAAAATGCCAAGAAATCTTTACAATGGGTCCCCACCCCACCTCCCATCCCCGTGGGGCCAACCCACCTCCCTGGCAACGCCCAGTTTCAAGAAAATCATCAACTGGTCACTAGGAGGAGGAGATCATGTCCTAGGGTTCCTCTCCTGGTCCTCTCATCTCCAAACGTGTGATCTTGAGGGAACTGTAAGCCCAGGCGGGAGCAGCCCCAGCGTGGGACACCCAGTCCTAGCACTTGGGATAAATATCAGAAGACCTGTCGGGGTCTCCGTCGCTCAGTCCCTTTGTCCTGTCCTTTTCTGGACTCTTGATTACACACCTGGGCCTGCAAGCCAAAGCGTGGAAAGTGGAGGGAGGGTAAAGTCACAGGGATGAGGCCGTGGCATGGCCCTCGGTGGCCAGCAATTCTCAGGCCAGGTCAGCCCTGCAAAATCCCAAGCCACTTGCCGATCTCTGAATGAGGGGAGCGGCGTGGAGGGAACCAACGCTCTATCTTCAGGTTTGTTTTCAAACAGATCGGGGCCGAGGCAGGGTGTGTATTTGTGAAAACGCCTTGGCTTCCAGCTCCGCAGGCCTCGGGGCTGGCTGTGGAGTGGACCTCTCGGGGCGGAGGACGGAAAAGGAAGTGCAGGCATAGGAACCAAGATCAAAACAGGCATGGAAGCCAAGCATGGCACGCGGGTGAGCCGGCATCTGCAGGGCTCTGGTGGAAGGAAGCGTGGATTCACAAAGATAACTCCGATCCCTTTAAATTCACAGAGATTTGGGAGATGCACTGAACTCCCATAAATAATCCCAGGCCCTTCCCAAGGGGGAAACCTGGACTCCCCCAAGAAGTAATGCAGCCATCTTCTCCACCCGGAGCTCAGGTGGTGCAGGGTGCGGGTCACCAAACGAATTTTTTAAATTGGGGGTATTAGTGAGGTTTCGTGTTTTCCAGGTGATACAGGAGGGTGCAATGCAAACACGCTTATTTTCTCAGGAAGAACCGCCACCAGGATGAGGGGTCGGCGTGCCTTGGTAGGGATGGAAAGCCAGGCGTCCAGTAGCGGAGGAAGTCTGGAGAAAAAGCAATGCCCCCCTCGGCTCTCCCCGTCCCACACTCACCTCCAAAAATCCCGCCTCTTCTTCCCAGCGCAGAAACCAGGAGGAAACCTCACTGAAGCAGGGGTTCAGGTGAGGAGCCCGGAAGGACCCCCGAAAGACACTCCTTCTTATGCCAGGCCTGCCTCCAGAGTTAGCCGGGAGAAGCCCGTACCTCCCAGCTCCCAGCTCGTCGTTGGCTTGTGGTCTCCAACAAATTAAATATTACTGTTTATTACCAGGCAAACCCCAATAAAATCAAGAGGCACCCAGGCGATAGGGACTATCTCACCAGCCTCTGCACCTATAGGACTCAGAGACGTCACGCGTCACGCAACTGGCCCGCGCGCTGTCACGCTTGACTTGGGGGACAGCGGCGGCGGTGGTGGGATGTTCATTTTCTGTCCTCTCAGTCTTCGTCTGTCAGAGCCTGGGCGCCTTGGCCCAGGGGAATAAATAAAGAAATAAACAACCCCAGTGCTGTCCAGGAGGGTAGGGAATGGGGGTGGTGAGTGGAAAATACAACTCGAACCCACATCGATTTTCTTAGACAGGAGGGGGGTCTCGGGAAAGGGAGGTGTGCGCCCACCTCCACCCTCCCGGGAGAGCCAACTGGCTGCGCCCCGAGGCCTGAGATCTCCTGCAGGAGGTGAGGGGGTTTTGCTATTTGGTAACTAATAATTATTTTTTTCTGAACAGGAGGCCTCTTGACAAAGGAATTTTCGAGATTGGGTAGAAAGTTGGGTGTGGGAAGGGTCACTCAGCGTCCCATTGCCGACTCACACAGAAGGGATACCTGGGTCATCGGCGGACAGAGAGGGGACAGAGACCTTGCGAAAGAGAGAGGGAGAAAGCGAGTGGCCGGCAATGTTTCTTGCAGAGAAAAAAATAGCGATTCAGTGGAAGCGCTCGGAGCCAGGTCCGGGATGCAGCTCCCTCCCCGAGTGGCCCGGCGGGGGCGGGGTGCGAGTGGTTGATTTGGTAAGAGTGGGGGGCAGAGAGGGGTGATCTCTGCAAGGAAAAAAATCACAGCCCCGCCGAGGGACGCGACACCGTTCTGTAATCACGACTGTTACTCCTAGTCCGATCCGTGGGCATGATTTCTACGCGGTCCGTGGCCGCGCGCGGGCTTTGAGAGCGCGATTGGAAACCCGGCTACGCGGAATTGCGAAACGCACCGCGTCGCCGCCCCTGGTGGCGCCGAGGGAAGAGCCGGGCCAGGAGGGCGCAGCGGCGGCGAGCGCTAGGCCTTCCGGAAGGGTAAGTTCCCCACCCAGGGGCCCCCGGGGAGCCGGACCTCTGCTTCTGGACTTGTCCCCGGCTTCGGGGTTCGATCCTGGCTTTTGCGCGCCCCTAACACCCCCCAGGGGTTTCCAAAGCCCTGGCTGGCCTCCGGCCCAGCCCGGGATGCAGCGGCAGCGACGCGGACAGGGACGCACGCGGGCGGCCGAGTTGCTCCGGGCGCCAAGGTCAGGCCCGCGGGGACGGACGGCCGCAGGATGCTGGGGCCAGTCGGGCGGCGGGGGCCGCTGTGCCCGGGAGTCAGGGCTCGGGTCCCTTGGCTGGGCCAGCCGGGCTGCAGCGGTCGCCTCCCCCGGCCTCGCTTTCGTTTCTGAAGCGCCCACCGTCCCCCCCAAACCCTAGGCCTGGGCAGGGTTGACTCCCACAAGCCAACAATGCACCCCGAAATCCTGTGCCCGAACCCCGATTCCCACGCGTTCCGACCTAGGCGGGCCACGCGGAGGCCTAGGCCCGGCCCGCGCACGGCGGGGACGGCGGGCTCGGAGTGGGGCAGCTCCCGCGCGGGTCGCTCCTCCTGCTCGGTGGCGGTCCCGCCCGCGCCTCTCCGGCGCGCCCGCGGCCCGCAGGGCCGACAGGAGCCGCTCCAAGGACTCCCATTCGATTTCAGAATCGCCTTTCTTTCTCCCAAGCATGCGGGCAATCAACTCTGGAGCGGGGGGCCATCCCCAGGTCCCTTCTTCCTTTCGGAAAAGTGATGCTCCCTTATCCGCCGCCACCTCGATTTCCGCCCAAGTGTCACGTACTTTTTTTCTGCTACACTATTGATTTTCACGCCGCAAAACTTAGAAGAGCTGAGGGTCTTATTTTATTTAAATAAACAGACAAAAGGAACCATCTCTCCTGATTTTTTTCCTTCTGCTCCCCCCCCCCCCGAAAGTCACCTCCAACGTGACCATCTTGTTTTCTCCCTCAAAAAAAGAAACGACCTTTCAGAACACAACCCCGTGCCCTTCTCTCCCCAACTGTCCCCATCCCTGCCTTGCCCCTGAGGTCCCCGCTGGGGCCCGAAAGTGGACAGAAGTGCAGCTCCTGCTGGGAAAATGGACGCAAACTGGAGCAGCAGTAGAAATGAATAAACTTAACTTTGCCCGACTTATTTTACGAAAGAAACGGGTCAGGCCGAGGGTGGGAAATCCTCCCTTTCCTCTGGTCACTTTCCCTCTTGCCTAGTGAAATCTGGCGCTGTGACATTTTTTCCAGGGCTCCAGGACCTTCCTAATGTTTTATTCAAGGCCTGCTTTTTCCTCCTTTCGACCTGAAGTCTGGGAAGGTTACTGGCTACTGTTCGCATTATTATTATTATTATTATTATTATTATTATTATTATTATTTAGTAGTATTTCCACCAAAAACTAGTATTGCTTCTCTGTTGCATAAAACTTGTCCTCCCTAAACTCGGTGATTGTGATTTTTTTTTTTCTGCTAAGGGTAGTGAGATAGGAACGAGCTAGGGACTCCGGAGACACAGCTGGGGGACTGGGATGCCAACTTCCTCAGGAGCTGAGAAGAGGGCAGCGAATGTGTAGCCCTTGGTGCTATGGGAGCCACCATCCTAGCCCCCTCCGACTTGCGGGAACAGACCCCCAGAGGAAAGTGAGGGTCTGAGCTCAAGGAGTCTGGAGCCCCTGTGCTCTGCACTGGGCTTGGAATCCATCCGGATCCACAACACAGAACCTGCTGAGGTCCTCCGGTGCAGGCGCTGTGTCTACACCATCAGCGGCTCCAAAAGGTGTGTGGGTGGGGGAGGAACATGCTGAATTCCACGATTGTGATTTGATGGGTTCAGGCTCCAGTTCTGGGGTGCAGGCGGGGGGGGGCCTGTCTGGGTACCCCCTTCCCCTCAGCTGAAGGGCGCAATGGAAACTCAGGAGCCCTCGGCTCCTCTGGGCTCTGGAAAGACAAATTTTCTTTGGCAAAGGGAACAGTGTCGCGCTGTCGACACGGCAGACTATTTTTCTTGTTCCCTCCCAGGGTGGGGGGAGAAAAAAAAGCAAGCTAGAAAGAAAGGGAAATTAAATCCACCCGTGGGAAGCTTGGCTCAAAGGGCGGGATTCAAACCCAGAGATGAAGCAGCCAGGCCGCGGGTCTCTTTCCAGCCAGCTCGGAGGAACCCGGTGCCCCCACCGAAACAGGTCAATCCCAAGTTTCACAACGCGCGTGGGTCCCTCTCCGGGTCAGTGCTCAGAGGTCCCCAACTTCACAGGGGCCAAGAAAACAAAGCTGCAGCCTGGGGCATGATTAGCCCTTTTGGGCGGGTCTGGCCTGCTGTCTCCCGGTTCAACCAAGATCTTTTCAGGAGATCTTCCTTCTGTGGCCAGAATGATTCTGGGAATTCCTGACGTACTGGCAGGCTTAGCAAATTCGTCTACCTGGGTCAAAATAACCTAAAACTGTTTTTCACTGGCCCTGGAGAAGCTTGTAAAGCGAATCCAAAGCCTGGCCTTTCTTCTACCTCTTCCCCCACCCCACCCCCCCCAAGGGAGAAATTTCCAAGACAGGAGGTGATAGGCCTGGACAATGAGCACTAGGGAGGGGGCCAAGTCCCCTGGAGCTGTGAGTGAAAACTGTAGTAATGACCTTGAGGAGATGAAGGGTAGCAGGTGGGGGTGTGGGAGGGGAGGGCGGCCACACCCCGAAATGGAAGGACCGGTCACCTAAAGGATTGCTTGGTCGAGACCTCTAATTTTTCTTCCCCATCAGTCCACCAGCGCCCCAGCCCCGTTCCCTCTGGACTCCAGGTGCTGGGTTGCTGGTCTTTGGGGACAACCAGGATGGTAGGGTCTAGAAATACAGACGGAGATGCTTCGCTCATGTGTCCAAAGCCACTCAAAAACACTGGGAGACCAACAAGCTCCTAGGTGGGGACAGTGACCAAAAGGGGTGGGTGGGGGAAAGGTTCTTGGTGATGGCTTCCCTCCCAGCTTATCGGTTCCTGGTCTCCATGGCAACCCAGGAGCTCAACAATGGGGTGCTTTGCCTGTGTCCTGGGGCCTGCAATTCCACCATGGGTCCAGTTGCTCTTGACTTCTCCAGCTCCTCTGTGGGGGCCACAGTCCAGGCTAAAAACTCTCCCCCTTTTCAGCCTAGAGGCTTAATCCCAGATCAATTCAGATCCTGAGCTAATGCCTCCTTTCAGTTTGGAGCAAAGACAGTGTGCACGCCACGGGGTCCTGGGCTACCGTAATGGAAGCTGGGACCCACTCGGGGCTTCTAAAGGACGCCCAATGCCCCTCGCATCTCCTCCCACCCTCGTGGCACTGGATCCCCACTTCTGCACCAGGGACCCTGGAGCCACTTCTAAATGTCAGGTGAAAAGTTGGAACTGAGCACACGGGCCCTGCGAGCAGGGGGTGGGTTATCAATTGTGGATGTCACAGAAATAACATTAAAATGATATTTGTTTCATGACGGCTTGAGTCTGTGAGGGGAGAGAAGGGACTTTCTGTGCTTTGGGGGTGGACAGGGGACAATGAAGGCGGAACTTGCTGTGTTTGGTTAGGGACAGAAGCTGGGAGACAGAGCCAGGGCACTGCTCTGAATCTCTCTGCCACCAGGTGCAGGGAGGGCGAGGGGAGAAGGGAGCTGGCAGGGTCCCTGCAGAGGCCTTGGGACCAGGGACCCCTCTGCTGAGTCCTCCCCTCCTGGCTCCATTCGGCCGCCCAACCAGCCCTCTCCTGAGTGGCCAGAAAAATCTAAGAGGCTGAGCAGGAGGATTACAAGCTTGAGCCCAGCCTGATGACTTAGAGAGATCCCGTCTCAAAGATCAAACATGGGCTGGGATGCTGCTCTGTGTGAAGGCCTTGGGCTCAATCCTCAGTGCCACACAGTACAATTAAGCCTGATTCCGATAGGAAATCCACCATCCCTCCCAGACTCCTGGCTGGCCCCATGATGCTCCTCTGCCTCTGAGAGTCTGGAGGCAGCCTGAAGGGTCCTTCTACTAACCCAGGCCCTCGGCTTCTTTCCTCCCCAGAATTTTGCATTTGTATTATTGGAAGAGTTGTGGGGAAAAAAAAATGTAGGGATCTCAGGCTCCCAGATCTGTTGGCATCCAGGTGGGCACCCTAACAGTTAATGTGTATGGGTGGCCAGACAAGGGGCGTTGTAACAGCCTGCTCAGCTCCGAATAGGAGGAGGCTTCCGTCCTTCTCAACTCTACCAAAGGGGTTTCCAGGGCTCTCTGGCCCCCAACGCAGTCCAGAGGGATTTGAGACGGGACGGGATGGGACAGGCGCTTGGGAAGGGGTCTTGCTAGGAGCCTGAAAGCGCAGGGGGTCCTGGGAGGGCAGCTCCCAGCTCTCCTACCGTCCTACCTTCGGGCCCTGTCTCTAAAGAGACAGAGAGCCCGGCCAGGCTTTGTGTGCCACCAGCGCAGGCTCCCGGGCCTTAGCAGGGTGGGATGGCGGGCAGTAGGGCTCACTGTATTCTTTTCCAAGCTCTGGCTTGTGTTCCCACAGCCTCAAAGCCAGCACGTGCTGACCCCAGAAGGAGGGAGGGACAGACATAGCGTGGGTGGGTCAGATAGAAGACAACGTCCCTGGCTACAGTTTTTTTTTTTTTCTTGAAGCAAATAATGGGGCTCAGAGAGGGCGAAGACTTGCCCAAGGACACAGCCACCGGACATCACCCACGCCTCTGCCTTTCCCTAGTCTCTGTCAGCTTAGGTGACCTGAAAAGTGACCCCAGAAGGAGGCTGTTCCCCAGCTGCTCCCCTGGCGTGAGCTCAGCCTGTTCCCTACCGGGAGTTAAGCCACCAGGCACGCCCTGTCCTTTGCTCTACTGGTTTCCTGGGCCCCATGAAGTACCCAAAAGGTCCCAGAGCCAGCAGGGACTGCGAGGGGCCCTGCCACTTCCTCCTGGACCATACCCTCGGGGGCCTGCTATTGAAATTTCCTGTCACTGCTTTGTCCTAGGTGCCTTAGTGGAAGTCAGGCACGGAGGACTGTTTTAGTAGATGGGGGACTCCCAGTGGATTCTGGGAGCAGCATCTCAAAGGGAAACACAAGGGGTCCCCACTCTCCATGTGTCTTCCCAGCCCTGGAAATGTCCCCTCCAGAGACCACCTGCCTGTACCCTGGTGGCCATCACATCGCCAGGGTTCAAGGCTACCTGCCTCCCCCATGCTGGGGGACATGCACCAGGCTCGGTGTTTTGGGGTGTCTCTGGATTTCCCACCACCAGTTTCTCCTGGCCAAGGACCCAGTGTGCCACTTCCTGTTCCCACCCGGGAGTCCTGCAGAGCCCAGAGCCCAGCCCCAGGAACCAGGGCTGCCCCGCCCCCCAATCCCTGCTTCCATCCTGTGCCACAGCACAGCGGGGTTCACACCATCCACCTGGAAGGAGCCTGCTCAGCCGCTGGGTGGCAGGACAGTGTCCAGAGCCTATCCTGTGACCACCCATCCTCAAAGGTGGGACCCTCAGAGTCTCTGTGCTGTAGTATTTGGGTCTGTCACTCTGTGCCTGTCCTAGAAGGGATCTATAGCACTGAGGCTGTAACCCGGGGCTCGCCTGCTGAGCTACACCCCAGCCCCTTTTCTTGTCTATCGAGTCCAGCAGTCTGGCCTTGAACTCGAGAGTCTCCTGCCCCAGGGGACCATGAGCTACACAAGGGAAAGAGGGCAGCATCCATGCGTGTATTTTCTATGTTTCTCCTTATGTAAAAAACCTCTGTGAACTATGATGTGCAGCCCCCATGGGTGACCCCGGTGCGTACGGCCTGTGTCACGGGGACAGGCTTATCCTGCGAGCCACCCACCTCCCAGCGTCCTGTGGCTCATATGTGTCCTAGGTCAGTAACCTGGTGCCCAGCATGCTCCTTTTTGAAGGCCACTATGCTGTGTGGTTTGTTTGCTGTTGTGTGTGGTCTGAGGACTGAGCCGAAGGCCTTCACATTGTGCTGTGTCCCCAGCCCTTTTTCATGTTGAAACAGGAACTTGCTATGTCACCCAGGCAGGGCTTCAAATTGCAATCCTCCTGCTTCAGCCTCCCAGAGCGCCAGGGTCACAGGCCTGAGCCAACCTCCCTGGAGGAAGGATGATTTTCTGGACAGCAGCTCTGGGGCCCGAGGGATGGAGCTGTCTACAAGCTGCCGGGGCTGTGGAGTCTATATCTGGAAACACATTCCACAGCTACTTCCTGGGAACCGGGCAGAAGGTGCCTGGGAGTGTGGTGTCAGTGCAAGCCCGTCCCTGTCCACTGTCCCCCGGAAGTCCTCCACCCCAGCTGGTGGGGAGTACCACGCACAGGACTGAGCAGGGGAGCTAACAGGCAGACACACACATGCACACACATGTGCGTGCACACACACACGCCAAGGGTACTGGAGGCACAGTTGTTCCCCCCCTAGCCTGAGCTAGGGACACGGGCCCAGCAGTGCACACACATCCCCTCAGTGCACCCTGCCCTGCACTCCGCCCCTGCCCACTCCCCTACAGCCATGGCAGGAGTCTGCTAAGCCCTGGCCGCACTCAGTTCTTGGAGACAGGCTCCAAGTGAGATTGGATGTCCTGGCGCTAGTGCCCCAAATGGCCTTTGCCCTTGTCCCCGAATGCGCAGACTGGGCGGCTCTGGGGAGGGCTTGCCTACCGTCCCTACAGATGACAGAGCCGCAGGTGCTCACAGCAAATGTCTCCCCAACCTGACACCTTCCCTGAGCCGCTGACCCAACTCTCCCCGTCATGAGCTGGACAGGTCCTTGTCACCACTGCCCCAAGAGGGCTGGGAAGCTGGTCCACTTGCTCCATCTGTGGGGCCCCTCTGGATGCCACCACCCCAGCCCTCTGTCCCTAAGAAGTCAAGCAGTAAGATGCCCAGACCAGCCACCTCAGAGTCACTCAGAACAGACGTGGCCATACACGGCCACCCAGTATGTATACGGCAAGCAACTTTTTTTGGGGGGGCCATGGGATCTGGAGACGGAGCCCAGAACTGTCACCCTGAGCTACATCCCCAGCCCATTTCTACTTTTGATTTTGAGACAGGCTCTTACTAATTCACTACACTGCCAATGCTGAGCTGAGCTCAAACTCACAATCCTCCTGCCTTGGCTTCCCATGTACAGAGGTGACAGGCCCGTGCCACCAGGCCCAGGAAGAGGCACCATACGTGTGCCCACTCACTGCTGCTTTGTTTCCGAAGCATTTACCACACTGTTGTGCTGCATTCACAAATGAACAGATGCCATCTGTGTGTAAATCCGCGGGCACAAGCTGGGCACCGTGGCACATGTCCACAATCCCAGCTACACAGGAGGATCGCAAGTTCAAGCCCCACCCAGACAACTGAGAGAGCTCCTGTCTCAGAATCAGTGAAGAAAGGTCAGGGGATGTAGCTCACTGCAAAGATCCTGGGGTCAATCTCCCGTGCTACAAAAAAATATGTATGTCCATATACATGTCTATACATGTATCCATGGCTGTATATGCACACATGTGTCATCACATGCAACAACATACACACACATAGGGGCCCCAACCACAAAACTGTTGCTGCCTTTGTATCGTGTACAGCAGTGTACCTTAGAAATCCAGATTCAGTGATACACACACACACACACACACACGCACACACACACACACACACACACACACACAATCCACCTCACACAGGCAGATACCCACAAGTGCATACCTGTCAGTCCCACACCCTCGGACTCAGGGTCACACTGGACACACCAATTCAGACATACAATTGCGACCATGCACAGTGACACAGGCGCTCTCCCTGTGAGTATACGGACGCCAGTTCTACCTCCTCCCCACACACTCCCCAGAGGTCACACACAGGAGGTCACGGACGCATGGATGCACACCTCCTATCCTGTTCTATCAGCCTACTTGGGATTCATGCGATTCATACCCGTAGCCACCTCCACTGTGCAACATGTCAGCCTAGGGCCTGGTGTCCTCTCCCTGGTCCACTCGCAGCTGGGCTGCCCCTGCCCAACCCTGCAGATGCCGCCAAGTGGGCGCAATCAGGGATCATCCTCCAGTGGCAGGGAGACTTGTGCCCTGGCAGATGCTCTTGACTTTGAGGTGCTGCCAGGCTGAGCATTGCCTGCCAGGAGGGGGAGGGGGTCCTGGGCTTGGACCAGGTGGAGAGGCACCGGCTTCACCCCGAGCCCCAGCCTGCCCCTCCCTAGCGACCTGTCACCCTGCTCAGAGGCCCCAGGGCTCCGACACAGTCCCACCCCGGTGGCGGGGAGCCAAAGGCCCTTACCCTTCACTGTCCACCTCTAACCTTGCACAAGGTAAAGCTGAGGTCTAGAGGACAAGAGAAAGGGTACTACTAAGGTCCTCCAGCCTTCGGGCCAGGAACCCCAGCTCCCTCCTACCCTTCCCACTTCCCACTATGCCTCTGTATACCGCCCACGTCCTCTGATTCCCAGCTGCACCTAACCTTTGTTCTTACCCCAGGGCCTTTGCACATGTCATTCCCACTGCTCTCAGCTCTCCTCTGAGGCCAGCCTTGCCCACTGACCGTATAATTTTTCTCTCTCTTTTTTCCCACTCTCTGTCATCACTCTCCCCATCACCCTGGCTTATTTCCTGTGTAGCCCTGATCCCCAGCAGAAGTTCTTTTTGTTCATGTTATTTACTTATTTCCTCATCTGTGAAACAGGGTTTGCTGAGGATCAAGCGGGTTACTGGAAGTGCTGCCCAGAGCACCTGGCACTGGCTGAGCCTGCTGTGGGGCCATTGGTTTCATTATGAGCTTGTTTATTTATTTGCTGTGGCTATTTCCATATTTGACGCAGGAAAAATATGTGTTAGATCAAACAGAGGCTGGTGTTCTAGCAGATACACACAGACCCAACAGCTACGGAGCCCAGGCTGGCCTTGGACTCACAGCAATCCTCCTGCTTCAGCCTCTGGAGCACTGGGATTACAGGGGTGCACCACCATGCCCGGCTTATGTGTGCTGGGGAATCAAACTCAGGTACATACAGCTAGCTAGGCGAGCTCTGTAATCGCCGAGCCATGCCTACAGCCTCCTTAGTTTTGATTTTGACCCAGCAAGACTAAGGTGCTAAGGGACAAGGTCACCCAGGGCTGCCCCGAGCTCCCAATCCCTCTGCCACGGCCTCCCGGCAGCACTAGGACTATCCCGGGTGCCCTTAGCCCTTTCCTTCCTCCGCCTCTGTCTGTCCCCAGGAGCCAGAAGAGGCGGGCCCGCAGAGAAGCAGAAGTGGTATTTTTATAAGCTGATAAACCCGCTGCTTATCTGGACAGAGCTGTCCCATCTTCCCGAGTGTCCCAGGTGGGCTGGGTGCCCAGTATCCTGCCTGCCAGGGTTGGTGGCCGGCCTTCCTGCCTCCACGCAGGTTCCTTCCTCCCCTGTCCCCTTGGAGGAGGCTGCCCCCTCCCCAGAACCCTGAGTCGCGATTACCACGAGGGTTTGTGGGGTCAGGAGGGAGGTGACAGGAGTGGGGAGACTCGGGGCCCCCACTGCGGATCTGCTCTGCCGCTGTTTAATGACGCCAGCTATATTAAACTCTAGACTCGAGCAGCCTCTTAAATCCATTTATGGCCCATACTGGACCCTGAGCTATAATAATAATAAAAAATAAAATAAAGGATTTATGCATCCAGGGTGTGGACCGTAGTGGGCAGAGAATAAAAAGCCATTGCCGGCGGCTTTCACTGGCCTGGTGCCCACTCGCTGACCGCCCGGGTTCCTTGGGTGGAGGGTCCCGGGCAGGAGGTAAGCTGGGTAGGATCCTCCTGGGAGGCCCCGCCACAAGGGACACGGAGAAGCTGCATTTGCTGAGCTTGTCCCAAACCGGTCCTTCCTTCCGACAGGGTCTCCCAGCTCCTGCCTCAGGCTGATGGGGAGGGGGTGTCTACAAGAACAAAGCCCATGTGGCTCTGAACCCAAATTGCGTCTGGAAATCAGAGACGGAGAATTGGTAGCCTGAATGAGAAATACCCAGAGGGGAAGCTAGCGTTGTGGTTAAGCCCCGAAGTGAGAACATGGGTTCAAATCCCACTTGTGCCACTTCCTTGCTGTGTGCGCTGAGTCTCTGTGCCTCTCCCAGCCTTGGTTTCCCAATCTGTACAGTGGTTCTTGTGAGTGTGCCAGCCTCAGGCAGCTGACCCCCCAAAAAGACATGGTGTCATATATGTCAAGCACATAACCAAGGGTGGGTGTAGGACTTGGAACATGGACTGTTGTGAGGACTGTGGAACCACCCAGCGCAGGCCCAGGCAGGACTCAGCCATGTAGGGTCCTCAGGGCCCCAGGGATGAGTTGGTACCCATTAGCATCTGCAAGGTGGACCGGCCTCCTCTGAGCTCAGAAGGAAGAGCAGGCCAGATAAGCTAAGGCTTGGTCTGCAGGGCCCAGAGGCGGCTGTCCCCGCAGAGGGAAGGGGAGCACAGGGACCGGAAGGGAGGGGAGGGCAGCGGCTGCCCCCAGCAACCTGGGTGCAGTGGCCAAGGGCCCCCTGGCTCCTCCAGCCCTCCGCCCTGTCTCTCTGCTCAGCAATGTCAGCTAAGCTGTGAGCGTGGACTCCCATGCTCCCACGGGAGACGCCCCACTGGGGTGGGGCTGCGTGAGCATCTCCCAGCTCAGGCCACGGAGATATGCTCATGGAAAGGGTGCCTGGAAGGGCTGGTATCAGCAGGGTCCTATGGCCCACAGTGCGGCATCTGTGAGGAGGTGGCCCGAGGCAGGAGCTCTGTTCCCAGCTGGTGGTGGCACTTCCCGATCAGTCCATCCGGAAACTTACAGAATACACCAGGAGCCCCTGAAAAGCTGGTACTATTCAATGGCCTTGATTTTAAAGATCTGAGGATGGAGCCCAGGGCCTCACCCACGCAAGGCAATCGTTCTACCACTAAGCTGTTCCTCCAACACTTTTTATTTTACTTTGCGATACAATCTCGCTAAGCTGCCCAAGCTGGCCTCAACTCCCGATCCTCCTGCCCCCTCTTTTGGTGTGGGTAGGACAACATGTGTGGCCACCACGTGTAAGCTACCAGCCTGATTTCTGCAGGTGACTCTACTCACAGCCCTGGGCCAGCCCTCCCATACGGACTCTGGACTTGGCTTCTGGGACTTGCTTTGCAAGTGGAGCAATGGCACACTCAACCCCGTGGATGGCCCTGCTCTCCTGTCCCTTTGTCTCCTCCATGGAAACAATTCTGAGTTGGCTCGTTGGAAGAGGAGGCATGTGGTTGACCTATCCAGCTGTCCCAGCTAAAGGCCAGCTGAGATCAGCAAAGCCACCAGGTCCACTGCCACTGACCCGCTGCTGACCACAGACACCCAAGCGAAGCCCCAGCTGGCCAAAATCCATGCGACCGGCACCCACTCAGAAACAAAAATGAATGCCCACTGTTGCAAGCCTCTGCTGCTAGGGGGTATTTGTTACATGGTGCTACTGTAGCAGTGGGTAGCAGATGCAAATAAAACCTTGAGTTGCAACTAACCTCACATCTTAGTTTTAGCCTTGGAAAGTAGTTTAAAGCTTCTGGTTACAAAATTTCAGGCCCAGCTTTAATTTCAAAGGATTAGTTCCTTAAAGCATCTGAAGTGGGTTGTTGCTTCTAGCTTGAAATAGTAGAGACAGAAGCTGACACGACTCCAGTAGGACCATGTCTACACCAAATTTCCTGGGTATTGTAGCCCACACAGACCTGGATGTAGTTAGCCAAGATGGCCGGATTTTCTGTAGCCCAAATGTGATGTCATAAGGACATTATCTGCTTCCTCCCCCGGCTACAGCACCCTGCCTTCCACTCCCTCCCTCTCATTATCCAGTGGGTGCCTAATTAGCGTAGCCCACCCACCAGGTGCAATGATTGGTCCAATAATCGGCATGTGTCCAAATTCTGTCCAGTCAGATGTTCCCATGGGACTTTAGCCAGAGACACAGGGACAAGGGGCCTGTCTCCTCCACCAGCCTTTGAATTTTAAGGATGAAAATCTGAACACCATGGTCACCACTGTGTTTTCATCTGCAAGAAGGCCACGAAAAAAATCTCCTTCACAGAATTGCTGAGGACCTGGAGAAAGTAATAAATGAGAAATAGCAGGCGTGGGACCTGGGCTAGCCATGGGGACAACATGCTGCGACCGCGGATCTGGCTCAGTGTCTGGTATCTGACGTGTGACAGCAAGTCTGTGTGTGAGTGTGTGGGCATGTGAATGTGCCCCATGCTGGGCTCACGTGGGTGCTGGTAGGCATGGTTCAGGGCCTGTGCTTCCAGATGGCACAGGGGCAAAGCCCAGGTGGCCTTTCCAGAGAGAGCTCTGACCCACTCAGACATGCCCACTGATTTGCTAAATGAGGGTAGGTTTGAGATGAGCGGTCCCAAACCTGCCCAGGATGATCAGTCACCAATGGCACCACTGTGAGCTGGGCTTGGTGGCACAGGCCTGTAATCCCAGCACTCTAGAGGCTGAGGCAGGAAGCTTGCAAGTTAGAGCCCAGCCTGGGCAATTTAGGGACTTAACGAGACCCTGTCTCAAAATCAAACATAAAAATAAAGGGCTGGGGATGTAGCTCAGTGGGAAGGCCCTGGGTTTGATTCCTAGTGAAAAACAAACAAAAAACAAACGCCACAAAAGCACTGATGTGGCCGCTGCAGGCGTGGTGGCTGCAGCAAGACCCTACCCCACCCCACCCACCCCTACCCCCTGGCAACGATGCCCTGGCCAAGCGGCTTTGATTTCATATGTAAGGAGGCAACTATCAGAAACCGAAGGGTCCCCAGCTGTCACGCTGTCATGGAGGGTCTGGTCCCCTCCTCCCCTGGCTTCCGGTGCTGCTGGGCTCTCTGGCATCCCCAGGCCTGCGGGTGCCTGGCCCCACCTCTGCCTTCATCTTGGCATGGCGTTCCCTCCGTGAGTCTGGGCCCAAATTTCCCTTTTTTATACGAGTTCCAGTCCCACTGGATGAGGGCCTGTCCTAATGACTTCATTTAGCCTAATTAGCTCTATAAAGCCCTTATTTCCAAGTGAGGTCACACGCTGAGGCATTCACTGTCGGGACTCCAACACACGAATCTGGGAGGAGACACTACTCACACGGCAACAAGAGGGTCGGGCCATCTGTGCTGGCCTGCAGAGCATATCCAGGCCTGCGGGCTCATTTCCAGGCTCTGGATAATGGAAACCCACAGCCACGGGCCCCGAGGGACCTCACAGTGGCCACGCCAACAGGGCAGGCCCTGTGAAACAGGTGGAGGGAGAAAGAGGGCCAGGAGGAGCTGGGGCTCAGAACCTGGCACTGTGGGACCATGGATAACTGCTTAGTCTCTCTGAGCTTCAGCGGGCTCACAGAAGAAGAAAACGTGATTTGGGTGGTGGTGGAGATATTAGAGAAGGTGTTTTAATTGTGTGTGTGTGTGTGTGTGTGTGTGTGTGTGTGTGTGCGTGTGTGTGTGTGGTATTGGAAATTGTGTCCCTGGGCTCCATCTGAGCCATATCCTGAGCCCCTTGTATTCATTTATTTAATTTGAAGACAGAGTCTTGCTAAAATACCTAAGTGGGACTCTAACTTCGGTTGAAGTCCAACTTGTGATCCTCCTGCCTCGGCCTCCCTTGTTTTCATACCCAGCTAAAAATTAAAAGAAGTTGTACAGGGGAAATGAGGAGCAGGTGGGGTCCAGAGGAGGGGGTGCAGGTCTGAGCCTTTCTTTTCCTTCTTTCACATATGGGGGCGGAACCCAGCTACCCAGCCCAACCCAAACCTCAGTCTCATGTCTAAAGTCACGATAATCTCAGGATTCCTTTGGAGACAGGTAGATGACCACCCTATGCCAGGCACAGGGCTCGCGCACAGCGAATTCTCTGCAAGTGGTATTGATTTTCCATCCTCATATTCCCACCTCTACACTTTCCTCAATCCCGGTTTGATTTACTTACTTACTTACTTACTTACTTACTTACTTACTTTATTATTGAGACAGGGTCTCACTTTGTAGCCCGGACTATCCCTGAACTCAGTATGCAGCCCAGGCTGGCCTTGGATTTGGCAGTCCTACTGCCTCAGCCTCCCAAGTACTGGGATTACAGGCGTGTACCACCATGTCCAGCTTTCTATGGGGCGCTGAAGGAATTGAAGCCAGGGCTTTGTGCTTGCTAGGCAAGTGGTTTAACCACTATGCCACTAATCCAGCTCCCTTGATCCTGATTTTAAAGACCACAAAGTACATACATGCGGAGGTGCCCACCCTCAGCAGAGACGTGCTGAGCAAACTTCTGCTGCAGAAACTTTGCTCAAGTGTCCGGGGGACACAGGGAACCGTTCAATGGAGAGGAGGTGTCCATGAGGCACCAGCTCCTGTGGCTGTCCTCCCACCAAGGAAACGCAGCTAGGGCCAGGAAGTGGCTTCTGCAGCTCAAAACCCAAAGGGACCACAGCAAGTGGCTCTGACACACTTTGGTGACAACTCTGAGTCAACTGGCTGTCCCACCCCCCAGCTACTGAAGTCACCACGCCTCAGTATGTATGAAGGAGCCGGGTGACTGCAGCCTCTGAGCACTCAGGAACTCACCTGAGCAGCCCTCAGGCCAAGCAGAGATGCCTGCAGACCCACGTGGACAGCGTCCTCCTCACCAGAAGTGGGTCAAAGCCTCAACTCCCCTCCCACGCCCCTACAACGAGCCACACAAGGGCTGTATGTACCAAGAGATGCCTGGATGGGGGCTGGAGCGACGAGCAAGCTCCTCTCCTGCGGGATTAGAGGCAGTTCAAAGCCTCAGGCTGGGCAGCTGGCACCAGGTCCCTGCATCAGCTGCAGCTCTGTGTCGTCACTTCTGTAGCCCACGTGGGGTCCCCAGGAAGACACATTCATGAGGCGCCCCACACCCCCAGGGACCATGTGTGCACAGCCCTGCACTAGCTGTTAAACCCTGTGGCCACCACTGTGTCACCCTCACCTGAGACATGCAGGGAAAGGATGGGACACTTCAAGCAAGTTCTCATGGGCTCTGAAGGCAACCTGCTTCTCCTCGGCCCTTTTGGGGTGGGGAGTGCTGTGGTGTGAAACCTCCTGAAATTCTGGGCTAAATCAATTTTCCTCTCTAAAATTGTGGATGTGGGGTATTTTGTCTCAGCAATAAGATAAGTAGTTAACACGGGGACAGGAACCACACAGGAATTTCCTGCCCAGGAGCGCAGGAAGACTGCAGCTTAGAGCTGTGTATCCCTCTTCTGGGCGCGACTGTCTCAGCTTGGAGGCGAGCAGAGGTGTGACATCGTGGGTAAGTTATTAGTCCTCTCAGACCCTCACTCTCCTCTCCTGTCATGCCGGCATAAGAAGCCAGGTGTGGTGGTGCAGATAGGTATTCCCAGCCCTCTGGGAGGCTGAGGCAGGAGGATACCAAGCTCCTGCCCAGCCAAGGCAACTTAGTGAGACGCTGCCTCACAGTAAAAATGCAAAAACAGCATGAAGCATCACAAAAGAAAAAAAGAGACATAATGACACCTCCCCTGTAGGGCTGCTGAGAGGATTAAACAAGATTCTCGTGTATAACACTTAGCACTTAACAGAAGGTCACCAGATGCGGTAAAACTGCTGTGCTTCTTTTATGGCATCCATGTGTACGGTGAGAAAACTAACCCACTGGAAAAAAAAAAAAGCTTTTTAAGAGGCAGAAAAGAAGCCAATCTCGAACAGATAGCTTCCCAACGTCGGCCACTTTGTTAAGCGAGCAACCGCCATGTGAGGAGGACAGGAAGGTTTGCAGCGAGCCTAGGAGCCCAGCCCCGAGGAGCAGGCTGGCTCCAGACCCCTCGGGCCCTGCATCCACACCTGGAGAAACAGGTGTAGGAACCCAGGACTGAAGGGGCCTCTGCCCACCCCCGTGACCCCCCACCAAGCCCACCTATGGGTGCTCCTCTAATGCCCCTGGGATCACAAGCAGGAGAGAACATCCCTTCTACCTTCCTCTCTGGACCAGCCAGGCTCAGCTCAGCACACGGAGAGCTGAGTTCTTCCCAGAATTCATTTCACGCTGCAGCTCCACCTTATTCCAACATCACCTTCAGGGCCACTGCACAGGCGCCGGGCATATAGACACGCACTGACTGCCCAGTACCTGCCCAGAACTGTCCTTGGGGCTAAAGTCGGACAGCAGTAACGAAGCGGGTCCCCTACCCTCAAGAGAGTCACAGCCTATGGCCGAAGAGGTAGCGCAGGGACACAGTGCTTGCCTGCCACTGTCCCCAGTTCTATAAACAAACAAACAAACAAACAAACAACAAAAGCATTCAGAGCTAAGGGAGTCCTGCCCACCTCCGTGGCGACCCCATCATCCTGAGCTTGTCTTTGCAGAGGTTGCTTTGCAATGCACAGAAAGACAGACACGTGGCTAAGACACGGGCTTGAGCCCTGACGTCACATCAGCCGGACCTCAACCCCAATGGGGACCTCACCGCAGGCTGTGAGATGGGCACTGACACTGCCTCTGACTTGTGGAGAGAAACACTCTAGGCTCAGGGAATGAAGAGATCTGATTTAATGAGGAATCACTAAAGGAGGCTGAGGTAGGAGGATCGTCATGAGTTCAAGACTAGCCTGGGCTCCACTGTGAGCTCAGGAACAGCCTGGACTACAGTGACACCCTGTCTCAAAAAGAAAAAAAAAATCACATTCTAGCCAGGCTTAGCTCCTTAAGAGCCTGAGGCAGGAGGACTGCGAGTTTGAGGCCAGCCTGTGCAACTTAACAATACCAACGAAAAGGGGGGGTGTAGGTCAGGACATGAGTCTGTGGGCTCAAATGCCAGATCAAAATTAAAAAGGATCTTTAGAACAAAACTTCAGATCAGGAGAGATTCAGTGGAGCGGCAAGGAGCCTTGGAGATGGTGTCAGTCCTCAGCTGGAGGAAGTCAGCCTCTTCTATGCCTTCCCAGGAAAGCTACATCCTAAATATGCTTCAGAAATGGTGACCCAAATCTGTAGGCAGCTCAGGGGAAGCACAGCTCCCTGAAGACACCTGAGTGGACCAAGGTCCTGTGGTAATCTCCACGGTCCCATGACCCTGAATCCCCAGCTCCCTTGAAGGCGCAGCCCACGTACACCAGGAAGCTGTGCGTGGTGGCCTCTGGGAGCTGGAGGCCCTGGAGTTCAAGGGCACCATCAGCTTGCAGCTGCCTCACGCTAGGTGGCTGCTGAGAAAGCTGTCACCTTCCAGAGGGCGAAACATTTCCCCACAAAAGTGCATATGGAAATGTTAGAAAATCCCCATGCAGGGGTATGTTTTCCAAAACCGCTGGCCTATGCTCTTCCAAAAGACCAAGGTCACGAGGAATGCAAGGAGAAAAATCACATCTGACAAATGGAACACAAATGTCCTGGATTGGGTTCCGTGCCAAGGGGCCAGGTAGCCACAGAGATCAGCCTGAGATAGCTGGCAGCAACCAAACGTCCCTGGGCTAGGTCATGGGATTGAGACAACCCCTAAGTTTTCATTGTTGGTAATTATATGCAGTAACATACTTAATTTCAGAAGCCAGGGTGATGGCCCTTTTCTCTAATCCCAGCACTCAGGAGGCTGAGGCAGGAGGATTGCCTTGAGTCCAAGGCTAGACAGAGGCAAGACTCTATCTCAAAAAATAATAATAAATAAATAAAATCCCCTCCTTTCATGCATAGATATTTCTGCCTAAGCCAGTCAAAGCTCTGTTCTTGTCAACTGAGTGAAGTTCTTTGAGAACTACGTGAGCTCTGCTGATCTCCGCCATATGATATCAAGTGATCACAATGTCACCAGCACTGTTCCAGGCCACAGCTGTGCAGAGAAGAGAGGGGAACCCAGGAGGGACCAATAAGGACTCGGACACACCAGCGGACCGTGACCATGCCATGGCGCCTCACCCAGCCTCTTCTCCTGGTCTGAATCCCGTTTCTACTCTCCCCTACCTGCCCCAACTTCCATCTGTCCCCAAGTGTTCCTTTTTCACAAGTTTTCACAAATTAAGCCATCTCCAGGGTGACTGGACCACGAAACACACCCTTCCTGGAGGAAACATGATTAACACGGCAGGCTCCACGGGGCTGACTGCGCTACTGCTCGTGGAGAAAACGCACAGAGATGCAAGGTGTAGCCCCAACTCGGAGATGTCCTCAGAATCCTTCATGCCTTCTGGATAATCTAGTTGATGACCAGACAAAGGGCATTCTCCTAGAGAGGGCAGCTGAGACTGGACTGGCCCGGGACCATGAGAGGCAAGGACACCCTTAACTGCATCTTACGTCGTGGAGCCTGTCCAGAGACTCTGGAGGACATTTTAGTCTCATTAAAAAAGGCGACATTTGGGGCTGGGGATGCGGCTCAGTGCACAGGAGCCCTGGGCTCTGTTTCCAGGGGGACAAAGATGGCATATTACTCGAGTCCTAGAATCCACGATGGGTCTGAATCACAGGAGTGGGTCCTCCCTCCCCATGACGGCCACATTCCTGCGTGAAGACATTTCTGCGACTTTGCCTTGGAGGCTTGGCCCCTGTGAGTGTCCAGGCCCCTTGGCTACGTCTTGAGTTGCGTCCTCATCTGAAACTCGGATTTAAGGAAGGGCCTGGCCCCGAGCCTGCAGGTGGCTAGCCACCAAGGGTGTGGGGACTACAGCCTCCCACAACGCTGGGGACTCGGCCAGAACGTTTTGTTTCCTTTTTTTCTGAGAACTGCACCCAGGCAGGGCCAGTGAGGCAGTCGTCGGCCCCTTGGTAGGCTACAAGTTGCTCCTGGCAGCTTGAAGGCGCGCGCGCATGCGCGCGCGCGTGTGTGTGTGTGTGTGTGTGTGTGTGTGTGTGTGTGTGTGTGAGACACGTTAGGTGATCGAGCCCAGCACCTTCACTATGACTTTTGTAATATATAAACTCCTACAAATCCCTAACAGAACTGCCAGTCTATCCACGGCCACCTTGACACCCACATATATCCCTTAAATGTGTGTATGTGTATGTGTGTGGGTGGGTGGGGGGACACTGTGTATTAAAACCCAGGGCCTTTGCATGAAGCTACATCTTCAGCTCTGTGTATATTTATTTAAATTTTGAGACACAGTCTCACCAAGTCACCTGTCACTCAATAGCCCAGCCGGGGCTCAAGGTTGAGATCCTCCTGCCTCATCCTCCCAGAGATCTGGGATCACAGGCCTGCACCACTGCCCACCTCCCCAGCTCCTTACAGAGGATCGAATCTCCAGCTCAAGATAGTAACAAAAGTTGGTCCTTGCCGGCCATGACACAAACACCCCGCTTGCGGTGAAAAACAGCGAGCCGCTTCTGCCCTCAGAGAGTCCCTAGACTCCGTGCGTCCCTGGCGAAGGCCTGAGTCAGCTGATCTCCACCTTTCCCATCATCCACCTTGCCAGCCCGCCCGTTCCCTTCCCACCCGCACTCTCAGCCATCACACCAGCAGGACTTGGCCGAGGGCACGGGTCTGAGCACAGAGGAGACTTCCACTCTGCTCCTTACCCGTCCCCCAGGACACTTGCGTTGTCTCACTGCCACCAACAGCAGCCAGCATCTTTCATCAGGTCCTCACCCTGGATTCTGGGGCTTTATTAGCCAAGGAAGGTGGCCCCAGGCCAGGCGACTTCAATGGCGGGCCAGCGAGGAGCAAGACCCAGCGCTTCCTGTGCAGCCCGGGCCCAGACGCACCAGTTTGAAGAGCAGCCAGTTGGCCGGACTCAAGCTACCAGCGAGCTATTTTGGTCATAAAAAAGAAGCAGAATTAAGCTGATAACTGATTAAAGAAATTTGAAACACAGCTAGTTGGGGTTTTAAGATCTTGGCAGGGGTGGCCAGGAGGAAGGAAAGATACAGGAATCCAGCTGGTTATTTTGAAAACAAATAATTGAATCCCGGAAAGTGACCAACTGTTCGCAAAAACAACGGTTCCCTGGAACAGCCTCTTTGCCAGCTTTCTGCTCCCTCAACCTGTTTATGTGGGGAGCAGAACTTTCCCAGATCCCTGAACCCGAGCTGGGCCAGGCAGCAAATACAATCCTATTAACACATTTTCTCTCCTAAAGTAAATGCATTTCAAAAGTTAAGATAAAGTTGGGCCCCCCTCATGGGGCACAGACATGTAATCTCAGCCTTCTGGGAGGCTGAAGCAGGAGGATGGCTAATTCAAGCCCAGAAGAGTGATTTAGTGAGGTTATGTCTCAAAAGCGAAAAAAAAAATTTAGAGGGCTGGGAATGTAGCTCAGTATCACACACATAAAAAAAAATGTTATGATGAAAGTTTCTGAAACGTTTTGAGTATGTACAGGTCAGAAAAATATTTCCTGGATGTTCAGCCAAATGTAAGGTACAGACAAATTTTTAAAAGTATTTTAGGTTTTTTCTTTCTTTCTCTTTTACAGCCGTTGGTGCTGAGGATGAACCATGCACCCACTGAGCTGGTTCACCAGACTCTGGTCTTTTATTTTCCATAATTTACTTCCCTAATCTTAATAACAAGAGTAGCAAGAGCACAGCCGAGGTAAGTACAATGTATCATCAACCACTTGGAATAGCACTGAGGGGCTGGAAAGTCCTACACAGCCATCGGAACCAAAATATGTATTTACATAATATAAAAATTGCAGTTATATATCTAATTAGCAAACCAATTTAAACTTGGACACATAATATTAAGTGAAAATAAGCAAGTTGTAGAGCTCCACATGTAAAATTGATTTTTTGTTTCCTGGTATTGAATTAAACCCAAGGCCTTCCTACGGAGCTGTATCTGTATCCCATTATTTGATTTTTGATTTTCGAGACAGGGAGTCTCTAAGTTGCTAAATTATGCTGGCTGGGCTCAACCTTGCGATCCAAGATTTGCAAAAATTAAGAAATAAGCAACTATGCAAATGAAGTAAATGCTTATGCAAATTGAGAAATAAGTACATTTATGTAAATTAAGCAACTATTGCTTATAGAAAAGTGCACATTTTATAAAATGGTAAAAAGGTGGACTGCAGAAACTTCATCAAATCGTATGATAGTGATTACCTCTAAGAAGAAGAAGGCACAGAGGAATGTCAGGAGAAAGGAAACATTTTAAATTGATAATATTTCACTTCAAAGAAAAATTTAAAATGAATATGACCACGTGTTAATATGTCTCTTTCTGGGTGCGATTATTTGACATATTAAGTTATGTACTTTTCCATATTTATACAATTTTTTTAAGTATACAGAAAAAAAAAACCCAGGAAGCCTATGTGTTTGTGTGGCTACTGGCAGCGTATTCCTAATCTCCCTTTCCTGCTTGCTAATGACATAAATAAATAATAAATGGAATAAAGAAAAGCATCATTTATCATTTAAAGGCACAGTGAGTCTTGCAAGGCACTATGAACTTATTCTCTTTGCCTGTCTCCAAGGACGGGCTCAGCTTTCACTGTCCTGTCTGTAAGGTGCCTGGACCTTCAACCAGCCAGCCACACCCCAACTCATAGACCTCAAGCACCTCAGCACAGCCAGTCACCAACCAGGTCCCAAAACAATGCCGGAAGAAACCCATCTTCCAAAGGCTACACTGAGAGTTTGTGCGAGTTAAGATTCAATTTGCACAGGCTTGTAATTTAGCGCTCAGGAGGATCCCAACGTCAAGTCCAACCTGGGCTATTTTAGTGATGTAGCTAGACCATGTCTCAAAATTATAGAGAGAGATAAGGGGACAGAGATGTAGTTCAGTGTGAAGGCAAAGGCCCTGGGCTCCCTTTCCAACAGTGGGGGGTGGGGGGGGCGTGGGTTGGGGAGGGACTTCAATTCTCAATCTAAGCAAATACATGCTTGGATGTACTTCTAATGGGGCATGACATTTCAATCTAGAATGAGCCTGGCCAGGCCTGGCCAAGGCCACTGTCACATCAGGGGTGAGTTAATTAAATGTCTTACCAAATATAGCAGGTTCATTTTTTTTTAAGCTGATCATTTTATATGGCCCACAAATGACATTATAAATATCCAAGTGGCCTCTTGCAAGAAAAAAAAAAGCTTCCTGACTCAAAAGAATTCATTTCAGAAGCTGGGAGATGTTAGTTTGTACATAGAATTCCTTTTGTACATAACAACCGACTTTTAATATGCCTGCAGGTATTTCGAGTTTAGTGTGAATTTTCATTATGGATGTCTACTTGCCAACCAAGCGGCCAGGTTCTGGGGCGTGGGCATTTGTTTCAGCTGCTAATCACACAAACATACACATACACACCACAGCACACGCATGAACTCCTGTTCTGATCTCTCCATTTGAATGAAGGCAGAATTTCATAATTTTAATGGGTTTCCTATCTTGAGCATCCCTCAGAAGCCTCAAGTATTTGAAACTGTGTTATTGGGAGGTAGGGCCTGGCTGGAAGGGACAGATGCTTGGGGTTTGACCTAGAAAAAATTGTGTCAACTTGTCGCAATTGGGGGTGCCCAGGGCAGAGTTTATTTACAATTAAAATAGGATGAAATTAATCATGTAGGATGAAATTAATCACATATGTTGACTTAGAAAACATACAAAGGGGGGCTGGAAGAATGGCACAGCAGTTAATGCACTACAGCCTCAAGTTCAATTCCCTAGCACCATATAAAACTGAGTGTGGAGGTGCACACCTGTAATCCTAGCACTTGGGAGGCTGAGGCAGGTGGTTTTTCCTAAGTCCAAGGCCAGCCCGGGCTCCCTGCTGAGTTCAGGAAACTGGAGAGATGGCAAAGCCGGTAGAGATGGAGATGTGTCTTTAGCATGTAATTCTTTAAAAATAAAATTTCAGGTTATTTGTTATGGTATAGGCGTGTACGGTAAAGGAATATCACAGGCCCCTGGACACCTTAGCTGCTCAGAAAATATTTTCTGACTTAGACGTGACTTAATTCCACCTGTCAAAAATCTTACACTTCCTGGAGATTTCCCGGGGTGTTGGCCTGCTGCGAAAGGATGCTCTGACCTCTGAAGGCATCACCCGCAGAAGCGAGGTCTTCAGATGCGAGGGAAATTGGTCATGGCCCCAGCACCCGGGTCTTAGGGCTCCGGCCCCACATGCAGATATTTATAGCGAGCTTTTCCAGAGTCAAATTCTCATACCCCATCAGCTTCCCAGGCTCAATGCTGATCCCAAGAGCAGATCTCCAAGAGCTGTGTCATCGGAGCTGGAGATGGGGACAGCACCAGAGCCTGAGTCTCTCTTGAAGCCCCAGATGCACAGGTGGGCTTCCTAGGAATGGTGTGGGACACTGGGCAGGGGTGGGCCCTGTTTCTCTCTGTCTTTGCCAAGCCCACCCCTCCTGCCCGTGGCCACCTGACCTTGGATGTCCATTAGGACCCAATGGTCCACTTCAGTCTGTACCTGGCTGTTCTTTTGCCACTGTTTTTTTTTTTTCCATTTATTGATTTCTGGGTAGTGAGAGAAGAAGGAAGTGGTGGGTGGAAGAGAGCTGGGTGAATGGGAGAGTGTAGGAGAAAAAGAAGAGCGAAATCAAGGAGGCCAGTCACTGGTGACAGTTCGATTCTGAGAACCGTCCATCTAGGTTTGAAAGCATTTGTTTTTTCTTCTTTTTGAGATAGGGTCTTGGCTCTGGAGCCCACGCTGGTCCTGAACTCACTCTGGAGCCCAGGCTGGCCTTGGACTCAAGGCAATCCTCCTGCCTCAGCCTCCTGAGTGCTGGGATTATAGGTGTGCACCACCACACTCAGCTATGGGTGCTGGGGAATTGAATAGTAGTACTTAGCACTTGACATAGCGATTGCTAGGTGAGTGCTTTAACCGCTGAGCCATTCCTCCAGCTCCTGAAAGCCTCTTTATTAGGTTTGGGAGAGGGGTCAGAAGATTTACCTCAGTTTGTGCATCTGTAAGTTGAGCCTACGGTGGCCTCTCTGCGACATACTCATGATGATACTTGACAGGTTTTTAAAGCGATAGGCACAACCTCTGACTGTGGTGAGTCATTATCAAATTCTTTCTTCAAAAGGAGAACAGAGAAGGTGACATGGGGCTGGTACACACTGAAACAGCAGCTGGTTAGCATTATTTTTTCAATTCATTTAAAATCATGTATCAGGGCAGTGCTACAGCTTGGTGGCACTGTGCCTCTCCAGCATGCGTGAGGCTGAGGTTCTATTCCCAGCATCACAAAAGAAACCCAAGCTGGGTGTGGCACAGGTCAGACAGGTAAAAGGCAAGCCAAGAAAACAGCCTGAAAACCAGGCCTGGTGTCAGCGCACTATCATCCCAGACCTCAGGGCGGGAAGATCACGAGTTAACAACCTAGTGAGATTTGGTCCCAAAATAAAAATTTAAAATAGGCTTTGTGGGGAGTGTAGCTCAGTACCCAGGCACATACAAACACACACACACACACACACACACACACACACACACACACACACAGACTTGCACACCACACAAACTTGCCTGTTCTTTGTGATGTTATCATCTTGTACTTAGAGCCTAGGAATCCTTTTGTAGCTGTAGAGAGAGAAAGCGCTCAATCTTTTCCACAGCTGTATAATATTCCACAGCTACTTTTCCCAACATTCATGTATCCAACCTTCCCATTAATCTTTCTTTTCACACTTCTGCTGTGACAGCAGCCATGTGCCCCCGTGGGACATCCTGAGACACACGTCATTTTTCAAATGAACAATCACATCTGGAGGATAAACCTAAATGCCTGGAAGGAAAAGGCAGTCAGCAAGGGTCAGGACCCCCACCCCGATGCCTAGACCTCACAGCCCCCCAGGGGTGGGACCTAGTCACCTACTTCCCGATGCCTGTTTTCCACACCCTTGATGCAACGTGTTCAACCGTTGCAGCTTCTAAGCTTCAAAAGAGCTATGGCTGCGGGTAGCGTGGGGCCAGCCGCCTATTGCAGCACTGGGAGGCTGAGGCAGGAGGGTGGCAAAGTTGAGCCCAGCCTGGGCAACTTAGTGACTTAGCAGGACCCTGTCTCAAAATCAAAAATTATAATGGTGCACGGATGGAGCTCAGCATGAAGGGCCTGGGTTGGGTTCCCAGTAACATACACACGCATACACACACACACACACACACACACACACGCACAGGGAAATGAAGTCACCCCACGCTGGCCAGCAGGACAGGGAGCCTGGGAATGTCTCTTCCACCCGGGCGGGTCCCAGGGGCCCAAGCCTGGCCTGCTGCTGCTTGGCCCTGGGACACAGCAGCCCTTTCTCCCTGTCTTGTAGGAGCTGCGGGCCTGGGAGGAAGTGACCCCAGTTAATAAAGAAGCCTCGGAGGGTGGACGGGGGCAGAGGCTGCGAAAGGGCAGAGTTCAGGGCCTAATATTCTCAACACTTGGGGAGAGGGGCCGGTGTGGGGGTTCCCTACCCTGTTTGTCAAAGCCAAGCAGGGGGACAGCTGGGAGGAAGATAAATGTTGGTGGCTGGGAACAGCACTGGGTGGAACATGAGGCTTTTCCCTCACGCTTGTTTATGGGTTTATATTTACCTAATAAATAGAAAAATGGGGGACAGCCGTTGAGAGGGGGAGACCTGTACTCAGAAAGGGGAGAGGAAGGACAGGAGGGGACCAGAAGGTCTCAGCGGAATTTGCCTCCCACATGGTTGGTTTATCTTGTTGAAGGGGTGCATGATCTATGACTAGATACTCCTCTCATTCGGTTCAAACCATCCGGGACCAGGGTCCGCTGGGAGGGCGCTAACTGCACGCAGTGGTCCCCACATGGCCACCAAAGGCTTTTCCTCTCAGGCCCATATGGTCAGTTTGGATTTACCATAATGAAAAAAGTTTCGTAGGTCTCAATTTTGGGTCAAGAAGTGTAGGACTAGTTCATGGTAGAAGAGGAAAAAAAAAGACAGAGAAAAAAAAATATATGCACAGTTGGAGTCAATGGCGTCTGTATAATTGTGGAAAGAAAACCAGAAAAAGATCAGAAGGAAGGAGGGTTGGTTTTTGTTTTAAGTTGAATAATGAGAAATAAAGTCAGGAGGCTTTGCGAACTGTGCAATGTCTACAATTCTTTCCGAAGGAACCCTGCGTGGCACTTTTGGGACAGCATATACATCCAACCGCCCAAATGAGCTTTAGCTCCCGGCTATGCATATAAAAACATGGGCGATTAGGCCTAATTAGAGAAGGGGTGTGTGGGGAGAAGGTGGCCTCCGCGGGCCCAAGTTCCGGCTGGGAGCTTGTCCGGTCTCCCCCGTGTCCACCAAGGTCCTGATCCTTTTCTCCCTCCAGCTGGTCAGACCACTGGAGTTTGGAAGGGAGTCCTCACCCAGCGGTACCGCCCTGCTCCCCAGCACCCCAGTTTAGGGAAGGAGTCGCAAAGGCTTGGACAGCGCGCAGGAGTCAACTGCGGGACCCACAACCCGCCTTCCTTGAGAGGCCGCACTGTGCCTTTTTTAAATAACGCAAACCTATAATGTACCCATTGTGTTTCGGCCTGTGATTTCACCCTCCCGGGTCCTTTGCTGTAAAGTCGCGGGCAGAAGGGCTGGCAGAGGAATCCCCACCTCGCCCCGGGGTCCCCCTGCCCCGAAGCCCCCTGCATTGTTGCAAAAAATCACAGTGGAACGCAGCCAAGAATAACTAGAAAATAAACAGAACTCCAGGCCCAGAGCGGAGCCGGCGCGCAGGCCGCGGGTCCCTCCCGGCTCATCTGGCCCTGGGCCCCGGGCGGCTGCGCCGCGAGCTCGGCGCTGCGGACAGCCCCGGAACTTATCCTGGACCGCCACTCACAACACGGTGACCCGCTCGCCTTTGTCCCCGCTGCCTTCCCTAACAGGAGCACAGTTGGGTGTATGGATCGCGGTTAAAAAACGAAACAACTTAACCCCAAACAACGCGGACAGGAGGCCGTTCTCCGGTTTTCCGGGAACACCGGGGGTCGGTCCCGTTCTGGTCCCCGGTCTGGGCGCTGCTGAGCCCTCAACGGAGTGTGTGGAGCGGTGGACGTGCAAGCGGGAGTGCAAACCAGGGTGTGTTTGCAGATATGATTCTGATCACAGATAATGATGCACCAAGGGCAAAAATGCACACATGCAAATAATCACGGGGGTGCCGCCAGAAAGCCCGCGCCCGCGCGCCGCCGACTGGGGATTTGCAAGTCCCCTGCACGCTTGCAGTGCCGCGGCAGATCGCTCCGCCATCCATCGCGCGGGGATGTCTACGCTTATTAGCAAATGAGGGAAAAGGGCTCGGGGAATCAGTCCTCTTTCGGCCAAATCCCAGGAAGCAGCGCAGCCCAATACCGGTTCCAGCCCCGCGGCGTCCTGGAGCCGTCGCCGCCCGCTCCGGCGCGGCCGCGGGGACAGCCCGGCGTGGTGGCCGGCGGCGTCTCTTCGATCCCGGTCTCTGCCTTCTCCAGGCTCCGAAAACGCGCGGTCTTCTGCGCGGTTTGCTTGCAGCCTCGCCCGGCCCAGCGCCGAGCCGCGCTCCGGGCCAATTCCCCGCGAGCCGCGCGGCCTCGGTGTCCCCGGCCATCTAGCTGTGGCGTCCGAGGCTCCCGATCCTGCCGGGGTCCCTCCAGGGCCCAGGAGCCCCCCGGAATCGACCGTGGACGCCACACCAGGCCCTGAGAGGCGGTGCGCGGGAGAAAGCGAAAGCTCTCGCGTTTTGGCCAGCTAGCCGGCAAAGCGCTGGGAGAAAGCTGGGCGAGCAAGCCGGTGTGTCCCCTACGAGCACTCGAACGGCCAAGCCCGTGGCGGAGGCAGCCGGGCTCTCCCAGCGCGCGCACGTGTGCCCAGAGTTATAATACAATATAACACGTCGTAATAGTGGATATTATGCGGCGCGTTTACCTGCCATTAGGGCGTGTGTGTTGCGCTAGGCGGTACGTAGGTGTTTGTTACGACGTGCGGGGGACATTGTATCTCTTAATTCGCCGCCACGTGCCCGCACCTACTTGCTCATTTGATCCTCTCACGACCCTTTCAGGCCACGGCTTTTTTTTTTTTTTATTTTTACACCCCAATGTGTACTCAGGCCCTGAGAGGGAAAGTCACTTGCCCCAAATCACCCAGCCAGAAAGGGGCAGGGCTTGGATTGGAACCCACAGCTGGGCTGGGGACAGGCCTGGATGGAAAGGCACCCTTAACACACACACACACACCCCACACACACCCCGCGCTGCTGGACATTATTTTTATCACGTTTTCGTGTGTCTCGAGAAGGCATTGTCCGCCATGCTCAGAGGCGGGGTGGACAGGTCTGCGGCAGGAGGAGAAGGGCCCACCGCCAGTCAGCCTTCCCTGCTCTGCTGGCTTCTGAGGCTTCTCCCTCCACTTCCCACCAACCACCCAGAGATGCCCTGTTAGGGTTACTAAACAAGGACCACGCTCAGAGAGGTGGAAATGGCCTTCCGATGTCCCTCTGGAGGGAGAAAGGGGCTCCGCACTGGCCTGCAGACTCCACGGGCCTGGTTTGGAAAATTATATTCGTGGTCCCCCATTTAGTTAGAACGGGAAGTGGTGAAGGCACTGAGGCGGGCAGGTTCTAGCGAGGACTCAACCTCCGTGACTTTGGGCAGTAACTCAGGATGCGCTGAGCCCTGGCGTTTCCCTCCCATCAACATGGGTAAAAGTCTATGGGTCCAGAACTACGGTCTGATCTCTGATCAGGCCACCTCTGGCTTGGATGGAGAGGCACCAGCTCTCCCCCATCACAGAGCAGTGGGGGTGGCGGATCCTTGAGGACTAATTCCTCCCCGTCTCTCTGTGTGACCCCTGAGGGGGAATGGGGTGGGAATGGGGCACAATCTCGGGGTGCCTGTTTTCAAAGTCTTGCGCCCTTTGTGTGCCTTCAAAGCCATGGGTAGGGCATGAAGGTGATTCAATCCTAGAGAGCTTCCAGGCAGCTTAGGGTCTTCTGACTCTCCAAACACCACCACCACCCCTTCCCAGCAGAGGTCTACACTGGCAGAGGTCTACACCGGCAGATTCAGAGCTGGAGAAAAAAATCCAGACCCAGCCCGGCAGGATAATTTGGACTCCTGCGCCGGGCGGGCGAGAGAGCTTGCTGACCTTGTTAACAAAGAGCCCAGTCAGTGGGAAGATTCCACTGGCAAACTCACTGGACTCGGAGCTCTTTGACACAGGTTAAAAGAACCTTCCATCCTTTCTGGATGCTGGCAGAAATTTTTTAAAAGTTACAAATCGAATCCCACTGGTGAAATCAGTACCCACCAGAGGTGACATCTGGCAGGCACTTCCCTAAGCTGAAATGGGAAACAAAGCCACCCCACTCCCTGGTCTACCTGTCCTTGCCCTGGCCTGGCGGGAGGTGTACCAGGAGGGACCTTAAACCCAATCAAGACTGCTTGGTGTCTGGGACGGGGTGATTATTGTTCTTTTTTATTATTATTCATGTCTCTTTAATTACAGAAAGGAGATGACAAAAAATGGAAAAGGTGGAAGCTTGGCCCGCCCCTTCTTGTAGGCGGACATGTCTGGGTTGCCGGGGGGCAATCAGTTTGGGTGATTACCCAGAGGCTTTACTGCTCTCCTCCTCCCGTGTGTGTATGTGGGTGAGGCCGTTGGGGCACCTCCACTCGGAAAACACGGTGGGTAGCCTCGGTAGCTCTACCTGGGCTGGCCAGAGAGTGTCCTGAGGAAGGACTTTTGGTGGCAAAAAATCACCATCCTCAGTGCCTGGACACAGTCATGACCTCCAGCCCTGTTTCCATCCTCTGGGATGGCGGGACATGTAGCTGTGGGGGGAATGCAGAAGTGTCTCTAATACTTAGGAGAGGGGCTGCTCGGGGGTCACATCTAGAGGACGGAGCAGGCCATTTGGGCAAACACACTGGGGACAGTGGTTGAGGACAGATTCCGATCCTCTGGCAAATTCAGGTCGTTTAGGAACTTGTACCTCCGCAGGCAAGTCCAGGCCCCAGAATGGAGTTGGTGAGCTGAGTTTTTTTGGTTTGTTTGAATTCAAAATGCGTGGTTTGGGTTGGAATTCCAGCGGGGTCCACATTGATAGCCCTTCCCGGTGGTCACTGGTCTCCACCAAGCCCCCCAAGCCCCAGCCCCCACAAGTCCCCGAGGCTTGGCCAAACGAGTCTGCCCGTGCGCACCCAGAAAGGATGACCTAAGTGGCGCAGACGAGCGCGGGCCGACCGGAACGCGACCCATGAAAGGCGAGTCCGCCGCGGGGCCGAGGGGATTGCCTCACACTCCGGAATCGGGCCCAGGCACGTCCCCAGATGTTTTGCTGGACGCCTGCCCCGAGGGCGACAGTGGCAGGCAGCAGGCTGGGCGAAGCTGCGCCTGGCCGCTGGAGCGTCACGGGCTGGCAATGAACAGCGTTCCCAGAGGCGTCCCCAGTGGTGGAAGGGCGCTTCTTGGTGTAGGTAGGTTCTTTTTTCTGCCAGGGTCTGTCTGCAGCGCGCCCTGCCCCAGCTGTGACCACAGAGGCATTAAGAAAACGCCTAGGCAAGAATTTGGCATGGCACGGAGGCCCTGTGGATTCCAACTTGGTCTCTCATGCACCTCAGCAGACTCCACGAAGCCACGGACCATCCTGTCCATAGCTGGGTTTCCTGCGCCCAGCACACAGCCTGAGACTAAGAGAACATTTACGCCATCAGTGAAGGAATGAACGCAGACAACCGAGTTTCCATCTTTATCACAATTCCCACCGGGGCACCAAACGTCTCTGTCCCTGTGTCCTCTGCAGAGCAGCGTGTCAGGCTTCCCTTCCCTGCCAGATCAGTCCTAGTAGGCAACCACCGCAGAGGCGGCCGATGTTAACTGTACACCTACACACTTCTATACGATCAAATTGACTGAATCTCCCAACAGCCACTGTCACCCCACGTGCCCATTCTACAGATGGGGCTTGGGGATTCCAAACTGGCTCTCGAATAGGCTAACTCAGAATGCATGGTTCCAGACACCCTGCCATCCAATGACACCCCCTTCCAGTGTCCCCTAGCCATTTGTCAGAAGCCAAGCGGCCCGCTACCCGGAGCACAGCTCTGAATACTGAGACCCGGACTCACTTGGGCACCGGTAGCCCCAAGCGCGCACTCTTGGCCCAAGGTCATAAACGATTGCCTTGTAATTCTCAAAGCCTGGGTCCATCATCAACGGGCGGAAAGGGCCCAGAGCAAAGTCCCCCGAAGGCGATTAGGACCCAGCTAAGGCTCAAGAGCTCCGGGGCACCCCAGCGTCTGGAGGCACCTGGTCTTGAAGGCCAAGATCTGCAGCCCCGCTGGGCTCGGTCCCCCGCAAGCCAGGCCGCCCGAGGAATGAAGAAAGAAAAGCGAAGGCCGAAGGGCGGGGGCACCGCGGCGGAGGTGAGGGATCTTGGAAACAAAACCCCGAAAAGGAAACGGCCACCGCGAGGATCCGCGCCCCGCCCCGCCCCCACGGCCCGCCGGTTTAAAACCCCCAAGTCATTTAGGATCATGTCTTCAGTTAATAGATTTCTCTCTCCTCCCCGCGGGCTGACAGGGACGCGCCGTCGCCGCAAGATGTCTGTAGAGAAAGGGGCTTTAAGAGTTTCCACATTGTAGCGCCCCACGAACGTGTTTGCGGCTCCCGGGGCCTCCCCGCCCCCCAACCCCATTCTCCCTTTTGCCGGCGATTGTCTGAGGACGCCCGCGCCACATAAATCCTACGTCCAGATTCACCCCTCGCTCGCTCTGAGCTGGGCGCGGGGATTTTTTTTTTTTTTTTTTTTGAGTTCTTTAAAAGAGGGCGCCTGGGCGGAGATTTATTAACAAGGAAAAATAGTTTATTTTTATAGCCGACCTCGGAAAGGTGGGGGTGGCCACGGGCCAGAAGAGGGGAGCCTTTCGGATCCGTAAACAGTGGGGTTGGGAGAGCTGGGGTGGGGGCGGACATGGACGCTTCAGCGGGCGACCTCAACTTTTCTCCCGGCAGCGCTCGCTTGGGTCCGACACGCGCACGTGAGGGTCGGAGGGACCAAGCCGGGGTTTGCCATGTGTGCGTGGGTGGGTGCGCTGATGGCTGGTGCGTGTCCACGCCACATCTGTCCTTAGGGCCAAGGCGCGACTCCCACCCCCACCCGCAAACGGACCTGCGCCCCACAAAGCAGCCACCTCAGTCGGGGCGCTGTGGCCTGCTCATCAGTGACAGCGGACCTTCTGCATTACACTCCAGGGGCGCGAACCGCGTCTTTGGAGGCCTGAGGTGCTCTCCTCCAAACTGTGTGTAGACCGTGGTGTGTTTTTAAGCATAAAATCCAAGCCGAGCTAGGCTGTCACACCAGCACTTTGGGAGGCTGAGGCAGGAGGATCCCAAGTTTGAGCCCCGCCTGAGGAACTTAATGACTAAGCCACATGCTGTCTCCAAATTAAAAAGAAAAAATGGGCTGGGAATGTAGTTCGGTGGGAAGGTGCAGGTTGGGTCCCCAGTCCTACTAAATAAATAAGTAAATAAAGGAATAATTTCATAGATTCCATCAGCTCCAAACAGGCACCTTACCCAAGAGGTTAACACTCCAGTAATTACAGGGAAAACTCAGCTGGTCTCCTCACCGTTCCTGGGCGCCTGCCCAGACCCCTGGATGGTTCATGCTTTAAGGCAGTTCAATGTGCCCCACTAAAGGCCAAAGGTAACCAGGAGCCCCATCTGGTATTGCACAGAAGCCCATGTGGGCCATTTTTTCCGTCTGGATGACTCTCAGAATCAGAAGCGTCCAATCAAGAACTGCGGGGACTGGGCTGTTTGACCTTAAGCCAGTGGCGCCTCTCTGGGACTCAGTTTCCCTTCACACTTTTGGTAGGGCCATTGAGAGCCAGCTACCTCGGGTGCCTGGAGAAACCCACAGGCTGCGGGGTCCCTCCGACCTGGAGCCCGCAGCGTGACCGGCGGATCTTGGCCTGGGAGTAATGCAGACCCCTATGAGAGCATGGCTTAGCAAATAATAATAATAAAGATTTCTCAGAACCAAAAGAAGCGCTTTTTAAAGAGCAAACTCTGCCGCGTCCCGGCTTCCTGGACAGGTGAAGACCCTTGCTCAAAGCTGAAATGGCTCTGACATTGTGACCCAGGCCCCGGGAAAGGGCCCGGCCAGCTGGGCTCCAGCCCGTGCGGCGGCGGGCGAAGCAGGGGGGACGGGGCGAGGGGCGCGGGAGATGCGCCTTCCTCCTTTGATCGCCGCCCTGCGCCGAGACCGAGACCGGCAGCTCTCCGGCGTCTGTTTGTCTGCGCGCGCGGCAGGGCTCGCGCGGGTCCCGCTGCCCGAGGTGACCTCTGCGCGCCCATGGAGCGCGCGCGGCTGGACCAGGGCGAGGGCGCGCGGGCACCCGGCCACGCGCCGAGATCTCCCGGGGACGGATCCCAGTGGTGCGTTTGGGACGCGGGGATGACAGGACGGCCCGGCAGGCGCACGCGCAGGACGGACTTCGGCTGGCTGATGTCGGGCTCCGGCCGCCGCCTGTCCGCCCTGTTATCCCTTCCAGAATCTGAGGACACCTGCTCGGGGCAGTAGCGACCCCGGCTTAACCGGCTTGGCCCCCACCCAGCCGCCTCCTGGGCGCGCGCCCACCGCAGTCGGCTGGGCCGGGCCGTCACCGACTCGCCCTAGGCACCACCGAACTTCTCAAAAAAATAGGTGAGGACCGCCCAAACAACACTGTCTCTGCTTCCCCTGATGTCCCAACTCCGCATACTGTGAAACTTCCAGGACGCACCCTGCATTTCTCCCTTCAAGATGAAGAAATGGGGCCCAGAGAGGTTAGGCAACCCTCCCAGGCGTGCACAGCGGAAAGAGGAGGAAAGCCTGAATTCACACTCAAGACTTCATGTCTCACATTCTTGTCATTTTCTTTTGAGCCACAGGTGTTTTTTTTTTTTCAACAGGCTCACCCGCCGCCTCGCAAGTCACCCCAATTTGTATAGTGATGTCCGTGGAAGGGGGGGGGTACTACGGTGTCGCCTAAGCGCAGGTGTGGGGACGTGACAGGGCAGGGCGCCCTTGTCGACGACGTGGGGTGCGCGGCCAGCCGGTCAGCATCTCCTGTGTCGCGCGCTGTGCCGCTGCCATTTCAACCCGAGGCCCCCACGCAACACCGGGCGGTGGCACTGACCCCTGTCGCCCCTACACTCGCCCCCGTCGCCGCTCCCCGTCCTGCCTCCCGCAGCGCGTAGAAAACCAGCGAAGCCGGGGCGCCCAGCGCGCCGCCCTGCGCTCCTGGGGCCTTACCTGGACGCGGAGGATGGCGAAGCCGCGCTCACCCGCCGGCGCGCACCGGGGCGGCCGCTGGCCGGCAGCCGCGTTTCCGGGTGTAGCCCCGGGCACCCGAGGAGGCCAGATAAGCTATCGTCCCCCGCCGGGGCGGAGCGGTCGGGGCGGCCCGGGCACCTCGGGCCGGATCCCGGTTCCCTGCCGGCCGGCTGCCCGCCAGCGCCGCTCAGGACGGCGGCGGCGAGATGCCTGCCCGGCGCTTCTGGTTACAATCACTCACACACCCGGCCGCATTCCGCAGCCCCGGCCTTACCGCGGAGTCACACCTTCCCCGGCTGGGAACTTGGCCCGCGCAACCCCGACGAGTGCGGGCCGTGATTGGAAACCCACGGCGCTCCGGCAGGTCCCTAAAAAGAAATATTTTCAGTGGTTAGGAAAATCAGCTTTGAGGAGACCTAGGCGCTCCCCCCTCCCGGATTCACCAGGAGTTAAATTTTCTACCCAATTAACCGGGAGGGCTGTGTGTTCCTGATTATTTTCGGGAAGGGCTGGAGCAGGGGGTTTGGGGGCTGGCTGGTTCCCTTTCAAGAAGATGCTGTTAAAAACGGACGGAAAGCTAACCTCGGCTCTTATGTCGCCTGGGAAAAAAAAGTTATGTAGTCACTGCCATTTATTGAGCGCTTCTGTGTTTTCACCCTTCAAAAAAGTCAGTGGAGCAGCAACCACGGTCCCCCCCTTTCTGGCGATGAGCCAGGGAGCCCTGAAAAGGGGGAAACCTAGTCACATAGGTCTGGGGACATTGGCTTCCCATGGCCTCCATCGCACTCACCCAGGTGCCAAGGGATTATTTGTACTGAGTATTGAGCTCAAAGTCTTCCCACAAGCTACGTGGGAACGTTTTTCTTTTTGATTTTGAGACAAAGCTTCTTCGCCAGGTCGCTAAACTGCCTGCAATGGCCTCTAATTTGCCACCCTCCTGCCTCAGCCTCCTAGAGTGCTAGGATTACAGCCCTGCCCTGCACCAGGTAATTCGGGGCAAAGTTTGGGGAAAGTGTGGTTTTGACAGTAGAGGAAAAAGACCCAGCCCCCACACACTAGACTGCTTTGGTGAGTGAGCAGTCCCCATTTCAAGGGAGAAGACAGCAGACAGCAGACCCCAGGCCCAGGAAGGCACCCCCAGAATGCACGTCTCTTTCTGACACTGGCCCTTGACTTGTGCTGGGTGCCTGGTTAAGAGGGAGCCTGGGTAAGAGGAAGTCAGATGCTTTCATAAAATTTTGTAAGAACTGTGGGGCCAAGAAGCACAGATGTGTCATCCAGCCCTCTGGGAGACTGAGGCAGGAAGATTGCAAGTTCAAGCTGGGTCTGAGCATCCTAGGGAGTCCCTGGCTCAAGATTCAAACTGAAAATGGGTGGGATGTTGCTGAATGCGAAGGCCCTGGGCTTGATCCCCAGTTCATAAGTAAATAAATAAATAAGGGCTGTAACTAAACCCTTTGGGTTTCCCTCCAGGACCCAGAGTCTCTAAGAAGTTTCAGCCCAGCAGCGCCTGTCCGCCTCTTACCGGCAAGGCCCAGCTCCCTCTTGGGCCGGGCCCTGGAGCCAGGCCATGGCTGGTCCTCTGGGGTCACACAGACCCCGCAACCTCCCCCCATCTGGAGCACAGGGCCGCCTGTCCAGCATCCGCAAGGCAATTAACCTCCCCTCCCCTTTCTCTACCAGCTTCCTCAAAATAAATGTGACACACGTGAGTCTAATGATGATGTGTGGCCGCAGATCTACGGGCTGGGCACCCGGCGTGCGGCTGCCTCCGCCAGGGTCGGCAGGAGCCGGACTTCAAAGACCCGCAGGGGTGGGGAGGGTCAGGGGTCCCTGGCCATCAGGAAGCAAACAGAGAAGCGCCATTCCGTGGGGAAGGACACGAGACCAGGGACACTTGCCGAGAGGGTGATGGCCATGTGCTGTTTACAGGCAACTCCAGGCAGGTTCCCCCTCTGAGGGCGCAGCGCATGCTGGACCGCTTTTCTTTCAGTGCAGAAGCCCCAGGGAGCACCCAACAGGTCACCCCTTATAACCCAGGATGGCCAAGGTCCCCTGCCTGCACCCTTGGAGTGGATGGGGACAGAACCAGGTTTGGAACAGATCCACCCAGGTCCCACTCACATTGCTCTGTAGCCCAGGCTGGCCTGGAACTCATGGCAGTCCTCCTGCCTCAGCCTCCCGGATACTGGGATTACAAGTGTGTGCCCCCATGCCTAGCTCTACCAGGCTAGAAAAAAAATGTAATAATAGTAAATATACAGGATAAAGAAATCAAGCAAGTATAATTGGTGACCTCCACTTTCCTCCCACCAATGACAAAGGACATTTTCTGCTTTCTGCTTAAAGTTTCTTTTCAGTAATCTGCATATATGCAAATACAGCAGCTTAGCGATCTGCATATATGCAAATACATTAGCTTCCTTTTCAATTATAAATGACATTCATGGTGTCAATGACCCCACTCTGGATTTTAAAATTTTTTCTGCATGAACTTGGTAATAACTTTCAAAACGTGGGCTTGGGAGTCACTGGCCACCGTGCTAAGGGATTTTGGCAAAACAGAGGGAAATTGCGGCCCAGGTTCTGCTTAGAGTCACTGCAGCTGGGGGAGGGGGGGACAGGGGCGGAGGTCGCCCGGAGGGGGAGAGGGAGTGAGGGGGCACGGCGAGGTGCGGACATCTCTGGCATTCCGCTGAAGATAGCAGATGTCCCCGGGACCAGACATACTCATCCGCTCTTGGCATGAGAGTGTCACCGGACCTGCATCTCCGGGCAGATTTTCAAAGCCTTAAATGGTCTGTGTGTCCTCTGAACAGGACAGGGCCGCGCCCACCCCAGCCCGCTGCACATGGAGGGCAGGGCACTCCTGAGGTGGGGAGCGGGCCACAGGAGACGCTCGAGGACCCCAGAACTCAGGATGGGCCTGGCCCATTTCCCTGTGGCCTTCCACATGGTGTCCCCTGCTGGGGTGGGTGGGGGCAGAGCTTCCTGCGTGCCCTGATCCCACCCCCATCGCTTGCTTCTTGTCATTTTTCCATGGTCTAGAAAAAAAAAAAACCCACTCCTTTCTCACAAAGGGCGCCTGAGGCAGGAGAGCAGCAGGTTGGAAACCAACCTTGGCAGCTCAGCATCTAAGCGCAATCCTGTCTGCAAATTAAAAATGAGAAATAAAAAACAGGTAGGAATGGAGCGAAGGGCGAAGGCCTTGGGCTTGATCTCAGTACAAAATAATGCTAATTAACTAATTAATAAGGAAAAAAATCTTCCTCTCTGTTCCTGTTCAATTCCAGCTGGGAGGTGGGCTGGAACAATATGGCGTTTTCCTTCCTATGGTGTGGAAACACTAATATCTTCTGAATGACACAGGGAGGCTCCTGGCAGAAGCTGCTGTCCCCTGAGTGACCAGGGCAGGGCCAGCTCCGCTGGGCGGGGGCCTGTGGTGTCTGGATTGCAGGCAATGGCAGGGGCTCCGTGGAGGACCTGGAGCCCCTCGCTCAGAGGAGCCAGGTCCTCTCCTTTGCCCCTTTCCTGTTCTCCCTCCCTCCTTCCTCAACTCCTCCCTCATGCCACCCCTCCTTCCTGCATCTTCCCTCCTTCCCTCTCTCCCCCTCTCTTCCATTATTCGGAGAAGAGAAACATTATAATGAGAAATGCATGCCAAGCTTCTTAGGCTTCTGAATTCAAAGGTTTTGGGGCAAAGCCTTAATGAACCAGCAAGGGCTTTACAGCGTGGAGGAGGGGGTGTAAATTGAAGCCATCTTACTGAAGGCATTTTGTCGGTGTTTCAAAGGTATATTTATGCCTGTTTCACTTCAAAAAAAGTCATTTTGAGGAAATAATCATTTATGCAGGCAAATATTTTATCTATAAAAGGGCCATCAGGGTGAAGTACAAAAAAAAATTAAGAACATTGATGTCCAAGAAATAGGAGATTGGTGAAACTGTGTCTTAACTGGAAATGGAATACTACACAGCCATAAAAAGGAACCCTAAATGAAAAAGAGGTAGATTAAAGTGGAATGTATGTTTACAATTCCACTTTCTTTACACATGTGTGTGGTGCACAGACACCAAGACACGGACTATGGGAGGCAAGAGGACAGGCTTTAGGAGGGGTTTCGCTTCCTGAAACTCTTCACAAAGATGTTTCTATTTGAAGCTGGGTGATAAAGTTATGGCAGTTGGCTATATTGTTGCTTCTAGTTCTACGCATGTTTGACGAAGGTACCTCACAGAAGGGACAATGTTCACAATGATGCACCACTGTTTTACAAATTTAGCTAAATGAGAAAAGATGTAGTTCAAGTTGGGGCTCTCCAACACTCATTTTCTGCCCTTGCTACCAGAATTCTCCATACCGGTTCCTGAGCCCAGGTGAGACCTGCCAACCCGAGGGGGGGTGAGGAGGGGACGGGTGCCACCCGCCTGCTGAGGTTCCACTTGGCCCCACCCCACTCACCGGAGACTGGAAAGGGGTGGAGCCTGGTGCTGTCAATCACAAGGTTGGCAGTAAGGTTATTCCAAGGGGCCAGGACAGCTAGCATAAAGTCCCTTGTCACCCAGGGGCAGGGAAGACAGGGCCTTTCAGGCCTGGGGGACATCTGGCTGCTCTCTCTCATCAATGAAGGAGCCCAGCAGAGCGACAACGACAAGATGGGGAAGTTGTGAGTCCCTGTATGAGACGCCAAGAGCCGGTGACCTGTGGCTGGGTAATTCCCAAGGGTGTTGGGACGTTCCAGCAGTGAGACGAGAGGCTGGGCAGTGCAGGGTGGGGAGAGGGTCCTGGGCACAGGGCACTGGGCGTTTTCGAGAAGGTGACCCTCCAGCAAAGCCCTTGAAGGAGCCACCAGGAGTGGCAGCTGCCCCTGTGCTCTGGACAGGGAGGGCAGGAAGCAGGGGGAAACTGTTTAGGCCCCCAAGCCCAGCAGGCAGCCCGGCCACCAGGGGGCAGCAGCCAGGAGGGCCTGAGACACTGAGCCATCGATCATAACTTCGGCATGAGGAAACAAAGCAGGAATTCATGAATCACCATGTTTTCAGCTCCATGCAAAAAAAGTTCCACTTTGAGTGATTTGTTTTTTTTTGTTGTTGTTGTTGTTTTTTGTTTTTTGGCTGTTTTCATTCCACCACACTGAGGATCAAAGCCGGGGACTCCATCAATCTTTGATTTTTGATAGGATCTTGATAGATTGCTAAGTTGCCCAGGCTGGAATCTTCGTGCAATGTTCCTGCCTCAGCTTCCCAGAGTTCTGGAATTACAGGTGTGTGACACCACACCTGCCTACAATGTTTCTCGAGGACCAGCTTCCCTGCTGCTTACAAATAGCTATTCCCAGGTCCTGCCCAACCTTATTTAATGAGGATTTTCCACTCTGTAGTTTCTACCACGTCTTTGGGAGGGAGGGGCATTGCTGGAGAGTTTGTTTTTGTTGTTGTTATTTTTGTTGTTGTTTTTTGAGAAAGGGTCTCACTACCTCATTATGCTGGGATTACAGGTTTGTGCCACCATGCCTGACTTTATGTAGGGAATCAAACTCAGGGCCTTGCACTTGCACTTTAACCTCTGTGCCATTGCTCCAGCCCATTTACTGTTTATTTTGAGATAAAGTCTTGCTAAGTCACTAAGTCACTCAGACTGGGTTTGAACTTGGGAATCTCCTTTCTCAGCCTCGAGGAGGCTGGGATTACCTTCTGGCTTAGACCCTCCATGAGGCCTTCCTTGTTAACTCAGTTCTCATGGCGAGGTGGAGTGGGGGGGGGGGGTATGAAGATTTTTGGGGTCCCAAGCTCCAAGCAGGCTTAGAAGATTGGGTAGCTCTGGCTGTAGACTTTTTCCAGGGTGGTAAGTGGGGAAAACCGGCCTCTTTAAGAAAACAAATTCTCCCCTCCACATCCAAGTGCTGGGTTATCAATAGGAATTCTGATGACTTTGGGGCTCACAATTTTAACAACCACTTAACGCTGACCCCAGCCCCATCTATCTAAGGGGGCCACACTGTTACCCACTGAGCTGAGGCCTGGGAAGGGCAGTGTCTGGTCCCGCCCACCCTAATCAATGCCCTGCCCGGGCTCAGAATTAATAAGTCTGGACTCCTGCACTTTTGACCTAACTCAGATAACAATTCCTTCAGCTAGGCCGAGGGTAAGTATGCATGACGAGTCTGTTTGATAAATACCTGACATTTTATTTATCTAAATTTCTGGAGGAATGGTGTTTATTTTAAAGGAGAGGAATGCAATTTATAAATAATTTATTTGCACAGGGTGAGTTAAAGAAGCTGAATCCTCGTTGGGGAGGGGAAGATGAGCTGAAAAGAATCTTTACACTTTGCTGATAGCCAAAAAAAAAAGTTCTTTAAAGTGTTCTTTGAACCTGGGTTTTTCTCATCTTTTTGCGTGTTTCTCAAGGCCTAAATAAGTGGCATTTTGATTGGGTGTTGTAATGGGTCACATCCGATCTCATGGCCAAGAATAACTTCCCTATTTGCCATGGACCTGTTGAAATTCTGCGACAACATGTGTTGCTTTGGTGGTGGAACGTGGGCCATTCTTCAATTTAAAGGACTAAACATCTGCAAAGTGGAGTGACAGCCAAGGTTCTTTTGTCCCTCTACCTCTTCTTTTTCTCTCTTCTCTCTCATTAACTTTTAATTTTTTTTGTGAGATAGGGTCTTGCTCTATAGCCCAGGCTGATCCTGAACTCATTTTGTAGCCCAGGTTGACCTTGGACAACGGCAATCCTCCTGCCTCAGCCTCCCAAGTTCTGGGATTACAGGCATGCACCACCATGCCCAGCTTATGTGGTGCCTGGGAATCAAACCCAGGGTCTTGGGCTTGCTTGACAAGTGCTTTAACTCTTTAACTGCTCTGTCATTCCTCCAGCCCCTTATTAACTTTTTTAAATTATAGTTTGCATTTATGTAAAATATCCAGATGTCCCATCAGTGATACAAATGCTCACACCTCCTGTCCCAGCAATTCAATTTCCAGATATGATTGCAAATTTGCACAATGGTTTATCTATGAAGTAGACGAATCGGCATCATTTTCAATAACATAACATTGGAAAGCCTTTTTAAATTTAATTTTGAGTCAGGATCTCACTAAGTTGGCCAGGCTGGCCTTGAATTTGTGATCTTCCCTAGAGCTGGAATTATAGGTGTGCACTTGGAAATATTTTAAAATTCCCAACAAGAGAACTCAGCTAAAGATATATGGTTTAATCTCTGTATTGGAATACTATACAGCCATTAAGGGTAAAAAAGAGATACACCAATAGAGAGAACACTAAGCCTGTAACAGAGGGTCTATTGTGTGACATCTTGGGTAAAAACAGACATAGAGCCCTGAGAAAATGACACTCACAGATGCTCTGGGTTGAGGAATGGACCTGGAATGTTTTTTTCCAGTGTGGCAGTGCATGCTTGTAGTTCCAGCTATCCAGGAGGCTGAGGCAGGGGGATGGCAAAGTCAAGGTCAGACTGAGCAACTTAGTAAGATTCTGTCTCAAAATCAAAAGGCAACACAAGGACTAGGGACATGGCTCCATGGGAGAGCATCCCTGGGCTCAATCCCCTGAGTCACCTCATTAATTAACTGACTTTAAAACTACAAATAACTAGTAACAGATCTTGGATTATCCTGCAAGCAGAATATTCCAAGGGGAAGCTGTAAAGTAAGTGGTCTGTGGGCGGCGTGGACTCTGGGTTCGCTCGGACTTTGGCTCCTTTGCCTACCCACGTTTTCTTCTCTTTCTAAAATAGAGAGAGAAAGAGAGAGAGAGAGAGAGAGAGAGAGAGAGAGTGTTTAGCTTGTATCCCTAGTACTCTGGGAGGCTGAGGCAGGAGGATTGCAATTTGGAGCCAGACCTGGGCAATTTGGCCACTTGGCAAGACTCTGTCTCTAAAAGAAAGAAAGAAAGAAAGAAAGAAAGAAAGAAAGAAAGAAAGAAAGATGTGGGCTGGGATTATAGCTCAGTGCCAAGTCCCTGGGGTCAATCCTCAGTACTAAAAGAAAAAAAAAGGAAGGAATGAAGGAAGGAAGGATGGACGGATGGACGGACTTGCCCTCCCTTGCTGGCCATAGCATGGATTCCTGTGTGTGGATTCACCACCTCTGGAAATGGGTGATGGCCTTGGGGACTCTGTGGGTCCCACCCTGCCCTCCATGCTACCTGCCCGCCCTGTAGTGAGCGGCTCTGCTCCAGCCCCCTCCTCCAAGATTGTGCCTTGACACTAGCTCAGCTGACCAAGGACTGAGGCGCCTGGAACCGAGGCTCTAATGGTTTGGAACGTGCTTTTTCTCAGGTGCGCTGATGTAAACTGACTAACAGACCCCTCAGCGATCCTGCGCTGCCCAAGCCCTCTTGTGTAGACCAGGAAACTGAGGCTCAGAGAGGCACCAGCGTTTCCTGAAGGCCACACAGCAGGAAGGCGTTGAGCCCTGGTCCATAGCTTCCTCCCCACTCCACCCTCTGCCTCTGCTATGTGTTCCTGGCTTTCCTTTCTGTCACAGGCACAGCTTTTATTTACAGTTCCCATTCTGTCTTTTCCATATAATTTCTCATTCAACCTTCACAGCAACTCTGCCTGGATCTTATTTGCAAGTGAAGACTCCAGGACTCGTGAACCCTAAGTCTTATGGGGACAGGCGGGAGGCCTGGCTGTTCCCAGCTGTGGAGGCCGCCCAGGTGATGGCCCAGATAAGAAGCCTTCTCAGGCCCTGAGCCCAGCATGGTCCTGTGTCTGCACCCCAGATGTCCCCAAGTGCAATCCCACAAGGGACCCTGAGAAAGAACACTCTGGAGAAAGTTTCCAGGAAAGTGTCTCTCGCCTGGGCTTGCCAGGTCCTGAGGAGGCCATCGTGAGCCCAGGGAACATGCAGCAGGAGGCAGGGTCCACACCCCAAGGATGGCAGAGCCTGAGTCCTTGGTGACATCCCTGAATGGATCATCCCTGCAGCCCACCTGCTGAGACCCCTTGTGGGGCAGACCATATCCCCTCTCTTAGCCATAGCTGAGTCTGGGATGTGTGGTACTTGGGCCAAAGACATCTTTGCTGAGGCATTCCCGGTCCCGGGAGGCTGACATGGTCTCCATGGCAACAGAGGGGCTAAGGATGTCCGGTGTGGGCACCACCATGGCCCAGCTGCCTCCAGGCTCTCTTCCTGCGGCCTTGGCAAGACACGTTGCTTCCTTTTGAGCCTCCAGCTTCCCATCTGCAAAATGGGAGAGTGATCCTGCCATGGGGGGTGTCAATAGACTGGCACCTCATGACTCCTGCCTCCCGCCTTGGGGTGGCACTCCAGCTCTAGGAGCCATGGCTTGTCACCAGCGCGGCATCCCCTGGACCTCCCACAACTCTCCCGAAAGTGAGCGGGGCTTGGTGACCAGGCAGGCAACCACGCCGCCGACACCCACCGTCCTCAGGGCCCTCCGTGTCTCCACGCACGCGGAGCATCAGGTCCCCAGCTGCTGGCCAGCACACCGGGGTGACCTGTGCTTTGAAGTTGGCCAGCCACAGCACATGCTCCCAAATGGCTTGAAATTTAAGCTTAAAACCAACCCACGTTTCCTCCTCCTCCTCATCTCTGTGCTACGTAATACCCAGCCTCCTGCAGGTACTCGCACACAGAGCTGGAGTCTGGGACAGGAGAGTGCACTCCCGGCGTAATCAGACCCACGCAGTCGCCTAGGTGGACAGCACCTCCGAGAAGCCAAGGGGGGCTTCAGAGGGCGTGGAAGAGAGGTGGGGGTGAGAAGGATGAGAAGGGAGGTGGAACTGATCAAGATGTGCTATGTAAACACACCCCTGCCTCGAGCTGATTGCTGTTATATATCTCAAATATGTGCTAACAAAGGATTCTTTTTAAAAAACAGAAATCGCTACCAGAAAGATAGCTGGAGAATTTCAAAATACTTGGAGATTAAACACATGTTACTCAAGAACACATAAGTCAAAGAAATCTCAAGAGAAGCATGGAAATACTTCGGCCAAATGAAGAAAGTGACCCAGACACGCGGGGTGGGCAGAGAGCAGGGCCGAGGGGACGGATGGCATCGTGCACAGGAGAACGAAAAGATCTGAGACTCAGAATTCTGCATTTCCAGCTTGGAAGACAAGGAAAAAGCAGAACAGAACAGGCCCGGAGGGAGCGGAAGAAAAGGGGTCATAAAAACGCAAAGGACGCGAAGGAACCCATGATGCTGAGAACAGGACATCAGCCGAGGAGCCACAGGGACACACAAGGCAGCACATGGGCGTGAGTGGGACTCGCTTCCACACAGCACTGAGAAAGGGAAGAGGTCACGGGCAGATGGGAAGCAGGAGAGGGGCCAGCCCTGCAAGGTGACCGTGCCCAGGGCAGGCCTGGGGAGGACAAAACAGCCGGGAAGTGCGTCTTAAATGATCAGGAAATCGGGATTCTGAACGGCGAATCGCTCCGGTGATATCTGTTTCTGTGAATGGCGGTGCTGGGAGGGGAACCCAGGGCCATGGCAGTCAGTTGCCCCCCAAGCCCACAGTTTTGGGTTGAATTTTTTTTTTTTAAGATAGGGTTTGGCTAACTTGTTACACCTTGGGCTCACACTTGCAATCCTCCTGCCTCAGCCTCCCACTGGGCCCAGCTTGTTACACCTGTTAATGGGCTAAAGGCACTGGGAGTATGAAAGAAAAAGTCTGGGATTTTTTTCTTTTAATCCTTCAATTGCTTCATTTTCTTTCTTCATTCCTTTCTTCTTTCCAAAGAGGGGACTGAATGCAGGGCTTTGCACATACTAGACTGCACTTTCCTTACTTTATTTTGTGGTCTTTTTTTTTTTTTAAGTTTGTTTTGGAACCAGGGATTGAACCCAGGGCCTAATGCTCCTTATTTTATTTTCAGGCAGGGTCTTGCTCAGTTATCCAGGGTGGCCTTGAACTTGTGACCCTGCTCTTGCCTCAGCTTCCCAAGTAGCTGGGATGGGAGGCCTGCACCACCCCACCTGGTGCTAAGCGACAATTTTAAATAAAAGCAAGGTCTGACATTACCTGTACCTGTTCCGTCTTAGTCCTGGACCTTATCCAGGTAGAAAATTTATTGCATCTTATTAAGATACATCAATCTTTGTTTAAAATGTAAAATTTAAGTACTATTCAAATTCACCAATTACTTAGCAATAATTTTGACCTTGCAGAAGTGTTGCATTAAATTATTATTTATCCTGATTACTTCTCTCTCTCTCTCTCTCTCTCTCTCTCTCTCGTCAGGGTCCCATTCTATTCCAGGCTGGTCCTGAACTCACTATGGAGCCTGCGCTGGCCTCACTAAGGCCTTCCTGCTTACCTACGTTTAGTGCCCTCCTCACATTCTGCATGAGGAGCCGGGGCCTCCGTGGGCTGTAGCTACCCCACGGTCCCTTGTCCCTTTGTCCTGACCTCGGGGTGACCACAGCAGGCCACGGTTTCCCAGGTGATCACCTACAGAAGGTCTCGCCTCTGCCCACACTGCCCACACCTGCATATTTAACACCTTCTTCCACCTCCCACAGCCCCTACCAGCACAGGCCAAATTTAGGACAAGGTGGCTTGTGGTCAATTAGGAGCCCTGCCAGGGGGAACCCGCAGTTACAGTCCCTGCCTGATGGGCAGCCCCCCTAGTGGCGGCCTGAGTCTGGGAATGTTTAGAAAGCCACTCTGAACTACAGACCACTGTCCCAAAGAACCTGGCCACCAGGAGGCGCTCCGCCCACCCTCAACTGTGCCCCGTGCCTCCAGATCTTGTCAAGCCCCTGAAACTCTTCAGGAAAATGATAAAATACCGCACAACAAACAGGTCTGAGAATCGTCAAACTTGGAATCCTCCTGCCTCGGCCTCCCTAGTAGCTGGGATTCCAGGTCTGCACCCCCATGCCTGGCTTCCTATTCTTTTTTCAAAGTAAACAATCGAAGTTTAGTTAAAAATCTAAGCAAACCAGGTTGATAGCCTGACTCTTCTTGCTGTGGGTCTTTGGACAGTGGCTTAACTTCTCTGAAACCCTGCTATTACCTATTAGAGAGGATTTAAAAGCTCTATCAATGTCCCAAGATGCCACACATGGAGTGTGCCTAGTGTAACTGTGGGGACAAAAGATCTTTGTCAACTGTAAAAATTATTTTGGGGAGTTGCCGTACCTCTTTGAGACTCTAGAAAGTTCTGAAAGATTCACCAGGAAAACATGCATTAAATGTCCCCATTCCAATTAAATGGATTTAAAAAATTAATACATAGGGCTGAGGTGTGGCTCGGGGTACAGCACCTGTCCAGCACGTGCCAGATTGTGGGTCCCCCCCAGCAACTCATTTGGTGCGCGCGCACACACACACAAACACACACACACACACACACACACACACACACACGTGCGTGCACTCAGATGCATTTTTGTTAGTGTTGTGAACATATTTTTGCCTCTCATGCCCACACAGCTAGTGAGGTGGTGCCTGTCATTCATCTTCTTCCTTATTTAAATGCTTTTTCTTTTTCTTTTGGGATGGGATCTTGCTAAGTTACTAAATTGCCCAGCTTGGGCTTAAAGTTGTGATCCTCCTGCCTCAGCCTCCCAGACTGCTGGGGTTACCATTAAAGGTGGCAACATATTTACCCTTTTATTTATTTATTTATTTATTTATTTATTTATTTTGAAGCAGGATCTGTAGTCCAGGCTGCTTCTGAACTCACAGGTATAGTCCATGCTGGCCTCAAACTCACAATCTTCCTGCGGCAGCCTCCCAAGTGCTAGGATTACAGGTGTGAACCACCATGCCTGGCTTATGTGGTGCTGGGGAATTGGACTCTGGTATTTAGCACTTGCTAGGCAGGCGCTCTAACTACTGAGCCATTCCTCCAGTCCCAACATACTATTTTTTAAGCAACTCTTCCATTTCGATTGTGTGTTTGCACGCTCTCCAGGTATGAAGAGTTTATAGTAAGTCACGTCCCACCATGCAGCTCAGAGCCATGTGCCGGTGGGTGGGTGCGCTTCCGAATTGGCCAGGGGGGCAGACAGTGCGTGGGCCGCTGGGGCCCTGGCCAGCCTTGCGCCTGCACAGCTGAGTGGCTGCAGGTTGCCCCTCCACAAGCTTTTCACCGAACTTTGCCTTCCAGCTCAGTTGGGCCAGGGAACAGCAGCCCTGGTCACGCCTCACGTCCCTAGAGTTCTCTGTGTCCTCTGTGCAACAGCCAGAGAATAACACCCTGCCCAGAGAAAGATCGCAAATAGCTGGTGCAGGGAGAAGCCGCTGGCCCTCAGTGACTTCGCCAGTACAGGTCACGTGGTCATGTGGCATCTGGGCCTGGAGATGTCTGAGATGTTTAGCAGCCAGCTGGGGATACAGCTCCATGGTAGAGCCCTGCCTGGCACGCACAAGGTCCTAAGTTCAATTCCTAGCCCAGCCCAAAAAGAAAAGAAAATCATAGATGCACTAGGCTCGGTGGTACAGGACTATAATCCCAACACTTTCGGAGACTGAGGCAGGAAGATCTCAAGTTTGAGCCACTCCTGGGAAACTCAGCAATTTAGAGAGACCCTGTTTCAATCAACAGTAAAAAAGGCTCTAGGGTCATAGCTCAACGGAGACCCCGTGTTCAAGTGCCACTATCACCAAAAAGAGAAAAAATAAGAAAAGAGAAAAAGATGCTTAGCAGCATTCCTGACCTCTGCTGGAAACCCTGCCCCACCCTCACAGTTGTGACAACCACACTGTCTCCAGGCATCATCGGCCCCCCTCCTGGGAGGACACCAGGGAACCCTTTCTTGCGCCCAAGGCCAGGGAAGTGGCAGACACTTCATAAAGTGTCCTTAGAACTAACATCGTCGGAGTCACAAAGTAACGAGTTCACTGAGTGCGGAGCATTTAGCCTCTCAATGAATATAAACCTCCTGACATTTCAAGCATCTGGGAAGAAGTCCGTTCTCCGCTCGTGGGCCTGTGGATCAAGTATCCCATCCGGGCCCAGACACAAACTTCTTCATGGAAGAGCTTTTTAGCCAGTCGTGGTGATGCTCGTGTGGAATCCCAGCGCTGGGGAGGTTGAGGCAGGAGGATGGTGTAGTTTGAGGCCAGACAGTGAGTTCAGTACCAGCCTGGGATACAGAGTGAGATCCTTTCTCAAAAATAAGACAAAACACGAGCGCTTCAGATGTGCGTGACTTGAGGCCCTGGAGCAAGGACTCCGTCTTCCATGTCCATGGAGCCAGGGCCGAGTCGCCACCAGCGGCTTTGCAGACAGGCTCCACGGCCCACCGTCTGCACGTGGTGTTTTTCCACGGAGTCCTGGGAAGGTGGGATTAGGTGTGTGCTACGGCGGATCAGACCCCCGGGGACACTCGGGGAGAGTGAGGGAATGAATCACTTCAGACCTGCGTTTGGGGCTTATTATCATAATACGGACATAATGCACACACTGTTCTTTGCCGTTGCGACGCCGAGAGGGCCCTGCAGCAATTGGGAGGAAATCTGAGCCCACGCACCTGGCCAAACGCTCTCTCTCCCTAAATAATCTGGAGTCCCCAGTTTTTCTGAGCATCAGCCTAAAATGAGTTACAGTCGCCAGGCCATTTTTTAAGTGGGGAAATAAATTAGTATAGTAGTAATCATAACAATTATATAATAAATGTTACAGATTGTAAGTTCCCCAGCGTCTCAATAACTTTTCTTTATGTGGGGAGGGGAGGGTCGTGGAAACCCCAACGTCTGCGTCTGGTGAGACCATCGGGCTGAAAAGGGGGGGGGGGCGCAGATTTCCAAATTCCAAATGTCACCGAGGTGCAGAATGAGGTGGCACTTGCATTTGCTCAGTCAGGATGGCTGGGCTGGAATTATTAAAGTCATCGCGTACAAAACAGAGCCAGGTTTTCGTGGACATTTCTGGATTGACTGTCTCCTGCCGTGACCTGCCCTCTCTCTCCTCCATAATCATCCCATAAGCTAATACTTCACAATAAATCTAATTATATGTGACAGCCATACATACATTTTCATAGATATTACTGGTCCCCAACTTGTAGCAGTTCAAGTTCAAATGTTTTCAACTTTGAAATGGTAAAGAGGCGTTCTGGATGTGGGCCTGTCCCAAACTGGCCACGCGTTGGTGACCCTGCTGCATGACGCCGGGCAGGAGGCTTCCACGAGGCCACAGATCACGGGGCTTCCACAAGCCCATAGATCGCGGGGCCCACGGCAGAATGGGCCACGTGGCCACGCTGTGCTGCTCCCAGGGCAGGACGGAGTTGGGGCGTTTCCTTCTAGGGTATTTTTTAACACGTGTGAGGAGTTTGTATGCACAAAATCCATACAGTTGAGTGACACCCCTGTCCCTCTCCTCTCTTCCATATGCTTCTCTCTCCTTCTTTCGCTCCTCCCTCTCTTTCCCTCCCTCTTAACCCCAGTTGGCCCCAGCAGGCCCAGTCACCTGGACACCACCTGCCCCCAGCCAAAAATTTCTCCATATTGAAGAAAAATAACACTAAAAATATGGCTGTTCTCAACCAAGAGACTCCTACAGTTCCAGAGAGCAAGTTAATATTCCCAAAGCCTTGGAGCATAGATCTGGCATCCCAAGCACTCTGGGAGGCTGAGACAGGAGGATCCCAAGTTAGAGCACCCTCTGGGCCAATGAGCAAAAGCTTGTTTCAAAATATAAAATCAAAAGATAAGCTGGGGATGGGCATCAGTGCAAAGGCCCTAGGGCTCAATCCCCAGTGCCACGAAATAAAATCCTGAACCGGTTTGCTGAGATATCTGGCTGGTGCTGGAATTCTTTCATCCCATCATCTTATTTATTTGTTGTTCTGACAAAACACCTGATACGCACAACTGGAGGAAGGAAAGCTTGTTTTAGCTCAAGGTTTCGTAAGGTCTCATGCAGTCTATCCGTGGGCAGCTCAGCAACAGGGGAAGCACACAGTGGAGGTCTGGTCAGAGGAAAGCTGGGCTTGGCCGACAGAAAGCCCCGGAGAAGGAGCGGGTCATTGTTTGGAGACCCAGGCAAGGCCAGGGCTTCCCCAGAAGAAGCCATAACAATATTTCCTCTTCCTTTCCTTACCTCAAGCTGCCAGCTGGACCCCACACCCAGGGGGGTGCCCCTCCCTCACTTCCTGGCCCACAAATCCACAACACACACCTGAAAGCTCTGCCCTGGACATTCCCAAGTCTTAACAAGTGGACCCAATTCCCCTAGGTCCAGCCCCTAAGCATCCGCCCCTCCCAGCCGGCCCCCGACAGCACAGAGTCCCACAGACACCCCACTACATCCAAGCACAGGAGGCTCCTAGGGGTGTTTCAGATCCAAAGCAATTATCTTTGTTTTTGAGTCATAATGGAGATTAAATCCAAGACCGTGTACTATGCCACACCCTAGTCCTTTTCAAATTTTTAAAATTTTATTTATCTTATTTTAAAATATATTTGATCAGTGTCTACTCATTTGACAAAAACACTGGGCTTCCATGTGGCATTTTCCTAATGTGTATAATATAATCTGACCCTACCCACCCCCTCTGGTGTCTTCCCTACCCCCCACCCCCATTTCCTGCCCTTACCCCTCTCCTCTCCCCTAGTGACAGTCTCCTCCTACTTGGCCATCTTTTCTCTTTTGATTCCAAGATGGGAGAAAATGCACAGCATTCGTCTTTCCCAGTGTGGCTTATTTTGACCAACAGTGATGACCCCCAGATCCATTATTTTCCATAAATGACATAATCTCATTCTCTTTCAAGGCTAAATAGTACTCCATAGTGTAACGACACCCCATTTGTCTCATCCATTCTCCTTCCAGTTTGGGACAGGGGCTCACTCAGTTGTCCAGGGTGGCCTCCAACTCGCCATTCTCCTGCCTCAGCCTACCGGAGAACTGGAATCGTAGGTGTGTTCTGGAGCCCAGACTCTGACCTACAATGCTGTGTGGGCACACTCGTGCAAGAGGCACACGTTTTCCAACCCCTCGGCAGCAGCGACGCAGATGTCCACATCTTCAAGTGCAACCTAATCACGGTTGAGGTGGGGTTCGTCCCAAACCAACAGCTGAGCTGATGTGGCGTTGGGAGGGTGACGACCCCAAGGAGCTCCTCCTGTGGCCCCGTCTCTGTTCCTGTCTTAGCCTGACCCCCTGGTCCCCACCCCCCATGATCCCCAGGGCTCCGTCCCCATCCTGTCTGGCTGGTGGCTTCCTGGCATCCTGGGACCCCAGAACCATGACTGGAAGCCCACGCTCTGCATAGACACCTGAGTTTGACCAGCTGCCTTCCCAGCTGACCAGTGAGTGGCCCTCACCGCCTTCTTCCCACCACCGTGTGCCCACTTGTGAGCGGGAGGGACAATTGTAGCCAGGATCACGGGCTTTTATGTGATTTAAAAAGAAACCCTTCCTCAACTTACCTGATGGCCACCTTGGCAACATAGCTGATTTGGTAATAGACTCTTTACTGCCACCTGCTGGAAAGCTAGTGTAATAGGCAGGTGTGCCGAACACCCCGAGCTGCAGACACTGTCGCCTTGCGCAGCTGTGCGGGGCTGTCCTCACGATCCCTCCTTAGACTGTGGGGAACAGCGAGCACCATGTTGCCCCTGAGTGTTCACGTGGCAGTAAGGTTATGCAGCACACAGGCCATTAGCAAACCTCGGCTGCTTTGGAAAGCTTCTGCTCACTGGACCCCGTGACAGCCACTCGGGACTTCCGTGTGACACTGAGTTTCGGGGCAGCTGCCTCTCAGTTGACCTCAACCTGTCTGTCAATAATGAGCTCCTGTGACCTCCACTCGACCGTCCCAGTCACTGACTCCCCGCTCCCAGGTGTGACCCTTTTTCTACCCCCTTGGTCAGGACAGGTGGATTTTCTGTGCTGGCTCCAAAAACAGCAGGTAGAGTTCCATGTCTAGGGACCCCTGGGCCACCTTACAGGACAGCCGGAAGGCTCCCGGAACAGGCTACGAATGCGTCATCTAAAACAACAAAACCACAGTTCCAATTGAACCTTTCCCAAGTCCCAGAGCTGTGTGACCTTGGAGAGGTAGCTTAACCTTGCTGTGCTCCAGACAGACAGAGAAGGGAAGAAAAAAGGAGGGAAGAAGGGAAAGTGGACAAAAGTTATCACCCTTAGCAACCAGGAAAGACCCCGCCCAGGCTAAAGGCCACCTCCATCAAGCCACCAGTGTGCTTGCTGGCCACCCTGCTTCTGGAAACCAAAATTAAAATCTCAAATCTGATAGACCTTCAAGGGGAAGAGGGGGAGGAGGAGGAGGAGGAAGTCCACAAGGAACAAAATGTGAATTTTTTTTTAAACTCTGTGGTGCCAGGTTCAGACTTCCTGCCGGCTAGGCCAGGGCTGCACACGAGCCACACTCCCTTTCTGTTCCCAAAGGGGAAGATTTTAAACAGAGCAGAGTGCAGAGGCCACGATGGCACCTGGCCCCTAAGTCCACGTAGCCAGGCAGAATGGGCCCTGGCCTGCCAGCCTTTGAGCACCTCCTGGAGAGGTGACGGTGGACACAGCGGGAACAGGGTCAGCAGATGTGGGCAGGCTGGCCCACCTCAAGCCCCAGCTCCACCCTCCCTCGCCTCCTTAATCAATGAAGCCGGAGTCAGGTCTCCTTTCTGTCTTCGAGTTTACGATTTTGGCCACCTGGACATTGTGGCCCAGCCGGCATCCCTCAAATACCTGAGGTTTGGGAACGAAGGTCGGCTACTGGGCTGGCTGCTGCTAAGTGGGTTGAGGCAAGTCAGAGGGGTCTGGGGGTGCCTCGGCTCTGCTCCACACTTCAAACCCTTTTTACTTTTATCCCCCTCTTTTTGGGGAGAAGGAGTGAGGAAATGAGGTGCTAAGGCAACCCTTTTTATGTCCCTCTGCCTGTGCTCCTGTTGCAACCTAGGAGACTAGGGCGGTGGATTTTAAATTCCAGACCCAAAATCCTTCCATTCTTTTTCTTCTTCTTTTTTTCTTCTTTCCCTTGAAATTGATTGATTTTATCTAGGCACTTCAAATCCAAACCAGGAGAAGGGCTCTGAAATGTCAAAAAAAGTTCTTAAGGAGAGGGAGGGTGGGGGGAAGCCAGGACAAGGAGAAGGGAAAGGGGCTGGCACCTTGTGGGTCCTGAACCCTGAGTCTCTCTGAGTGGGGTGGGGGGTGGAGGCTCCTCCAAGCTCTTTGAGAATCTAATGGGAATTGCAGAGGGAGGGTCTCTCTGGGAAAACCTCCCTCAGGGGCCAGGTGATGTTGGCTTTCCACTCAGGAGCCCCCGGGCATCTGGGAGTGGGGACATCTTTAGGCAACCTGCAGTTGTTTTGTTTTTCTGTTTTTTTCCTCCAAGCTATCAACTCAGCCTTTCTGAATGGCTCCCTATTTAAATTTCTGTTAAGTCCCATTTTTCCTAGAGACATCTTGACTTAATGAAAGAAAGAGAGAAGGAAAGAAAGTCAGGTGGGGTGGTTCAAGCCTGTCATCTCAGCCCTCCAGAAGGCTGAGGCAGGAAGATCCCCAGTTTAAGTGGTACCTGGACAATTCAGCAGAACTTTGTCTCAAAAATAAATAAATGGGCTGGAGTTGTAGCTCAGTGCACAGGGTTTGAGCTCAAAAAAAAAAAATATATATATATATATCAACATGTTCTGGAGAAGGAAAAAGTCTGGCAGGCGTGGCTGTGGGGACGGGTGATCCCCTGTAGTTCCAGACTCAAATCAGTAAAGCCTGGGCTCCCCAGATTCCAACCAGGCTGCCCCATCAGGCTCCTGGCCACACCCTGGCCCAAGTAAGCGTGAGGCTGGGGTGGTGTCACCTCTGGGAGAATCACCCCATCCAGAAGGCTCCTGGACAGGGCCTGGCCTCCTGGAAGGCTTGGAGGAGGTTTGCCGCCCCTCTTCTTTCTGGGAGGACCGAGAAATGACCTTGAGAATTCGTAGGAAAGGAGGTCAATGTGTGAAGAGGTCGCCCTGAATGCTGTATGTCAGCAGGGGACCCTGGGGCTCAGGAAGGAAAGTGCGTGCTGGGTTCAACCCAAAACAGGCGGAGCTCTGTCTGCCCCACCCCCTTTCCAACAGCAACCCAGGCCAAGGGTGCTGGGGCCTCCAAGGGGCTGGTTTGGAGGGAAGGACATTCGAGGGGCTTTGGCCTGGGCAGGTTGGACTGAGATGTGCTATTTAGTACCATCCAGATATCGGGGTGCCACTGAGGAGGGGCAGGGGAGGCTTATCTAGAGAGGTGAGGAGGAGGGCCGAGGGCTGGTAAAGACCTGGTGCCAGGGCCAGGTGGTACAGGCCTGGAATCCCAGCGCCCTGGGAGTTGAGGCAGGAGGACTGCAAATTGAAGCCCAGCCTGGGCAATTCAGCAAGACCCTATCTCAAAGAATCAGAAATTTTAAAAGGGTAGGGATATGGCTCAGTGTTTCTAGGGTGCATCTACCAGAGTTCTTCATGGGATGAGCACAGAGAGGCCTTGCCAGTAACCTCGCAGACCAAGGTGCACTTAGAGGTCTCAGGTCCTGAGAGGTCTGCCCCAGAATCTGGAGACCCCAGGAGAGGTGACATGGGATGCAGAGAGCCGGATCAGAGGCCAAGGACCCTCCTGCCCAAGGCTAAGAGTGGCACTCCCAGGCACAGGGAAGACCCTTGTCCCAGGGCCCCTCAGGGTCAGCACACCTGTCCAGTACTATCTGGCACCCGTGGCTTGTCCACTCCTAGCCCAGTCTTGCTCGGCTCTAGCCCTTTCCTCTGGGAACTTTTTCTGCAGGAAACCCAATCTTCTGCGTGCCGAATTATGGGTTGTTCTTGGCGACAGTGTTCCTGTCCTCAGTGCACAGAGCAGAGCAGGCTGCTCGCATCCCCACGGAGGCCAGGTGTGGTCTTGGGGACAGTGGCCACCGGATTCACCCTCTCCGCACGGAGATGAGAGACAAAGAATTTTGAAGCAGCATTGGTGTTTAGACTTCCTGGATTCGTCCAAAGATGCAGCCCAGTTCATGCTGCTGCTGACCAGGCCTTCTGCCCCATCCCAGGACCTCTGAGAGCGTATGAACGGCCCTGAGACCCTCCAAAGTGGCACCTAGGGCTGTGTGTCTGCACCTCTGTCTCTGTCTGTGTGTCTGTCTCTGTTCCTGTTCTGGGTCAGAGGCTCAGCTTTGATCAGAACACCCACCATCTCTGTGGCCCCCAAAAGTCTTGGGACAGTGGGACCACTAGGTTGAGGTGGGTTTGTTTGTAGCGCTGAGAACAGAACCCAGGGCCTTCAGGTGGAACTACATCCCCAGCCCACGATTTCTTTTGTTCTTTTGATTTTGAGACAATGTCTCATCAAGTTGCTACATCACCCAGGCTGACTTGCACTTGAAATTCTCCTGCATGAGCCTCCAGAGCACTGAGATTACAGACCTGCCTACTAGGCTCAGATAGGACTCTAAGGGTTTTCAAGGTCAAATGAGCCTACATTCACTAGCACAGTGCTTGAGAACCCCAATGACAACCTTGTTGCAAACATTTCTCCCTTAGAAACAATGTCTACACCTAGTAAATTGGATGGATACATTGTAGCAAATTCAGTAAGAGGACTACTATACTGCAGTGAAAAGGAGTCTACTGCCTCAATGCCACAGATAACAAAAATCTCACAAGTAGAACCAGAAGTGAAGGCAGCACCACCCAGACAGCCCCTACAGTCAGGACTCCTCCTGGGCCTCAGTTTACACCTGAGGAATCTGGTGACCTTGGGCCATGGTGAATATCACCCTTCCAAAGTCTTACAGGCCACAGCCACTGACCTCCTAGTGCTGACCTTGGTGTCCAGGAGTTTCTCATGGAGACAGTCCCCTTCATAATGCCGAAGCGGGCAGGGACAGAGAGCAGAGGCCAAGACTTCCCTTGGCTGGGGACAGCGCCCACGGGACCTCAGAGCTTGGAAGATCTGTCCCTGAGTAGATTATTGTCCCTTGGAGCACTTAAGGTTTGCCACTGAGTTTCAATCATTCCCCGGGGTGTATTTAAACGTGAGGCTTTGCTGTCTCTGTTCGCTTCCTCTTTAAAACTAATTTTGAGAAAACCAAAAATCTTACAATCCTCCACCTCCAAATCCTTTAAAAAGCCCACAGTAGGACCATCCGGGCAGCATCCTTGATCCCTTTGAAGTTCAAGTTCACTCTCCAACCTTCCTAGCCAGACCAAAGGCCTTGGCGTCCGCTTCCCTCTGCTCCCCGCTCGTTAAATTCCTCAGATGCGGCCAGGAAGCCGTGCCGAGCCACCTTATCTGTGTCCCACATGTTTGGTTTTTTAATAATAAAACACAATGAAACCAAGCCTGCAGGGCACCAACCTCTGGGACAGACTTTATTACCTGCAGGAAACATATGGCGGAGCCACACAGGGGGAAGGAGCCAAGCCCAGGGTGAGCGCTCAGCCAGACCCACCTGTCCCAGTCCCCTGTCCCAGTCACTTGTACCCGCGGTGTAGACCCCCTCGATTTCCCACCAGGGCATTTAAGAGCATGGTCAGAGCCCTACACTGGCTTCACTGGGAGCTGAGGATGGAGCAGTGGACACAGTGGCTCCAACCCCTGTCTTGGGAGTGAGTCCTTCCAGAGCAGAAGAGACCCGCTGTGCGGGTTAACAATACAGGTACGAAGCTGCATGTGGTAGCATGCACCTGTAATCCCAGCACACTGGGAGGCTGAGGCAGGAAGCATCCGAGTCTGATCCTGGCCTGGGCAATTAAGAGACTTAGGGAAATCCTATATCAAAGTAAAATAAATGGGCTGGAGGGCCAGCTCAGCGGTTCAAGCGCTTGCCTAGCAAGTGCTACTACTCCAAGTGCTGAGTACCCAAGTTTGGTTCCCCAGCACCACATAAACTGGGCATGGTGGCGGACGCCTGTAATCCCAGCACTCGGGAGGCTGCAGCAGGAGGATTGCTGTGAGTCCAAGGCCAGCCTGGGCTCCATAGTGAGTTCAGAACCAGCCTGGGCTACAGAGCAAGACCCTGTCTCAAAAAAAAAGTAAAATAAAAAATAAGTAAATAATAAAGCTGAGATGGTAGTTCGATATGACAGTCCTGAGTTCAACTCCCAGAATAAAAGAAAAAGAAAAATACAAAAGGAAGGGAGGCAGAGAGAGAGAGAGAGAAGAAAGCAAGCTGACATCTAGCTCAGTGGCAAAGCTGTCACCTAGCACACACAAGGACCCAGGTTCAGTCCCCCAGTACCACACATATAAATGTATATATTTATTTATGATGTATGTACATAATTTTATAAACCACTAATTATGCAAAATGTAAAGTCACATGAAAGAGAATTATGGGGAGTTGAGGGTGTCTGTTAAATAACATTAAGTCAGAGAAATCTGCTGCCAAGAGGTGATTTTTTGAGGACAGGATTATGGGAACTTTCATGCACTGATGTTCCCTCGTGCACACTGTATATTTCCCATGCTGTCATACTGGACTCCATAAATAGGGACAAAAATTATGTGTCACCCAGCAATTCCCCCTTGATACACACACACTACGATGAGTCGTGAGGAATGCATCTGTGCACCTACGGCCACAGTCAAGGCATAGACTTTCCCTCACCTGCAAAGCTCCCCTGCACCCCTTACAGTTTAGGCTCTTTCCCTTCCTCAAGCCCCTGATGTGGTTTTGATCCCCTGGCTTTGGCTTTTCCTGCAATGTCATGTAAATGGAACCCTTTGCTGTGGAGCTTTTTGGGCCTGGCTTTCTTGACTTAGCCCACCGGGCCTGAGATGACTCATTGCTGCTGTGGCATTCCTTTTCATGTCTGTATAATATCCCATGAATGAACATGCCATATTTATTCTCCAGTTTGTTTCCATTTCTCTTGGATAAATACTTAGGAATAAGAGTTCTGGCTCAGAGGCTAACTCCCTGTAAAACGTTTTTTTAAAAAGAAACTTGCTGGACTATTTCCCAAATGGCTGTCCCATTTTACCAGCCCTCCAGCCTTGTGGGAGCATTCCAGTTGCTCCATATCCATGTCCACACTCAGTATTATCAAGCTTCTTCATTTTAGCCACTTTAGTGTGAAGAGAATTTGTTCCCCCAACAGATGTTGTTGAACATCTTTTCACAAGTTTTTTGGTCATTATTATATAAAACAAATTCTTTTCTTCTTTTGGCACTAAAGACGGAGCCCAAGTCTTCACACTGTGTTATACTCCCAGCCTTTTTTTTTCTCTTGATTTTTGAGAATGACTGTCAGTAAACTTGCTAAGTTGCCCAAGAGGAGTGCACAGTTGTGATCCTCCAAACACCAGAGGGCTGGCACATGCAGCTGAGTGGGGTCAGAGGTGTGGCCCGTGGGGTCTACAGGCAGGATCCACACACAGACGCTCACGTCTGACAACGGAAGCCCTAGGCATCTTCAGGTGCTCCTGGCACATATCACATTGCATGAAGATAGCATCCCTCTAAAGAACAATTCTTGTTTTGTTCCCAAGTACCAAGACTAAAAACCAGATATAATACAGGTGACTATCTGAGGTCACAGCATCCAAGATCTGAGCTTGGAGGATTCATATGGCCCTGGGTTTAATAACCCAGCACCGCATAAAAAAGTAGCCAGGTGCGGTGGTACATATCTGTAATTCCAGGACTGGGGAGGTTGAGGCAGGACTGCCATGAATTTGAGGCCACCCTGGGCTCCAGAGTGAGTTCAGGATCAGCCTGGACTACAGAGACCCTGTCTCTAAATAAAGAAACAAATGAAATCTAAACCAGGCTCCAAGAGAAGGTTACTGGATCAAAAAAGGCTATGCTCATTGGTAGATTGATTCACTGACCACCACCTAAGGGGTCAGGAGGCGGGGCCTGGCTGGAGGGCAGGGCCAGGGTGTGGCCTATAAAGGTGCACTCCTGGGCTCGCTCATTGTTGTGCCCGGACTTCTTCCACACTGGGCCCTGCTGTCACTGGTCCACCGCGACTGGACACACATCTCTGATACACGAGCCAGGATAAACCCATCCTCCATCATGTGGTGGGTGTCAGGTGTGGCATCCAGTGAGGAGAACGTGACGGACACACTTGGGAACCTCATGGATGCCAGCACGGGTTGCCTAGTGAACAAAACTGCAGGGGCACCAATGACTCTGGCCAGCCTTGGGTGCCACACAGTATCCCTTCCCCCATTCCACTGGCAGAAGCAGCTGCATATCCACAGAGTCAGGAAGATGAGAGCCAGTCCCTGAAGGTGTGGGCGGGATAGGTGGAGGAGCGCGGTGTGTCAGAGGAGACTGTGGTGGCAGTCCTCAGAAGGCAGAAAGCACCACAGAGTCAAAGCTGGGGCACTACTCTGCCTCCCAAATGCTTCTGAGGGGAAGAAAAATATAGTGGGATATTATACAACCAAGAAAAGGAGTAGACTTGTGATGCCTGCAGCAGCAATAGATAATCTCAGCCCCTGAACTTCAAGAATTCCTGAGGCAGCAGTGAGGGGTGGGAGGGACATGGAAACGAAAACCCTATTGTGTGTTCCTCCAGCTATGAACTGTGAGGACACGAAGAACCCCAGGGAGAGATCCACACTGCTTGGGGGGTGGGAGGGACAAGAGGGGTTGGGCTCTGGAGAATGCATAGGAGTCTGCCAGTTGGGCAGGGGAAGAAAGACCATTAAAAAGAAGAGCACTGCTGAACCCTGAGGCTCAGGCCTGTAATCTCAGCACTCTGCGAGGCTGAGGCAGGAGGACTGCAAGTGTGGGTCCAATCTGGGCAATTTAGCCATTGGTGAGACGCTGTGTCAAAATTAAAAACTAAAAACATGGACTGGAACTGGGGTTGTAGGCTAGTGGGAAGGCTCGGAGCTTGATGGCCACTACCCCCCCCACCCCCTGCCCCCCCCCCCACACACACAGAGGCATAGTGAGATGGGTATGCTCAGGCATGAAAGGAGGGGGGAGTGACTAGGGAAGTGGGCAGGGCCTGGGGGAGGCGTCTCACTGCAGGCTGCAGTGTCTGGTCCAATGACGTGGATGAAGGAACACGGGGGGCTGGGGCCAAACGATGGGCAGATTCCCAACTGGCGAGGACACGCCTGCTACAGTCCAGAAGCGGGGACACTGGCTTCTGTCCCCATCCAGGTGAAGGGTGACACACGTGTGACTTGGCATCACAGATGGACAGAGGCGAGGAGGGCTGAGGCTGTGTCCCCAGAGGGCTGGATGGGGCTCCCTGGGCCTGGAGGGACGCGGGAAGGAGGGGTGCTCTTCCCAGGCAGGTGTGTGCACAGGTGAGTCACACGGGGACGCCCTGCCAATGCGGAGGGGCCAGATCTGCACACAGAGTCAGCTATGCCACAACCTTGGGGGTGGTCATCAGCCATGAATACCGTGTCAGTGTGCATATGCGTGTGTGTGCACATGTGTGCATGTGTGTGTGGTACTGGCCTTCACGCTCAGTTACACTCCCGGCCCATTTTATTTTTGAGACAGGGTCTCATCAGGTTGCTAAGTTGCCCAGGCTGGGCTTGAACTTGTGACCTTCCTGTCTCAGCCTTTCAGAGTGCTGGGATGACTGGGCCTGGCTCCTGCATAGTTTTTAAAAAGCTCTCCTGCAAATCCTCATGTGCAGCTGCGGCTGGGATTGCCCAGGGTGGAGGACCCATTTCAAAAGGTCCCCTGAGGGCTGAGGAAGCTGCTATGGGCAGAGTAAGGAACAGGTATGTGGTTTGGGGACTCCCATTAGCAAGAACTTAAATACTTCTGCAGGAAACATAACGTGGTTTATCAAAAGTTGGTTAGTCCATACAGAAAGACTGAAGCCAAACCCAGTGACACTGGCAGGAATTCCAGCACCCTGGAGGCAGAGACAGGAGAAGAACAAGTTTGAGCTCAGCCTGGGTTACTCAATGACTATGCAAGACCTGGTTTCAAAATCAAAATTAAAATGTGGCTGTGGGTATAGCTCAGTGCAAAGGCCCTGGGGTGAATTCCCAGAGAGACAGAGAGAGAGAGAGAGAGAGAGAGAGAGAGAGAGAGAGAGAGAGAGAGAGAGAGAGAGAAAAACAGTTTCCCAGCAAGGCTATAAGGAAGCTTGGTTGTTTTTAGTCACAGACAAGATGTGATAAGTCCTACCCATCCAGGCACAAAGCTCAGAGCTTGGTGCCTATCCCCACGGCAGAGTCTGACAACACACGTTGTTACTATTGTGCCCATCTTACAGAGGAGGAAACTGAGGCTCAGAAAGTTCACATAAGTAGCCACCCTGGGTACCCCAAAAACACAGGGGGACAGAATCCAGTGTGAAGCCTGGGTGGTCCCACCTCGGGGGTGGCTGGGGCCCCTGGGCAGTGTCTGCCTCTCGGTAGCCCCTACCTGTCTGCCTCCAGCCAACCACTATGCCGATGGCCAATCACCACTGTGTCACTAGAGCTGAGCGGGCCACTTCTCGGCCTGGGCTGCACAGCCATACTGCCCATAACCATCCCCGAGGGCCTGCATTTCTTTCCGTGTCCTCCGGGCCCAAGGCCTCTGAGAATTTAGCAAACCGCCTGGCCTATGGTAAAGCAAAACCAAATGCTGGCGTCCCCTCCCTCGCCCTGAGTATCTGTCAAAGCCAGTGGAGAAATAAAAACCAGAATCTCCGAACAATACACTTCCCCACAGATAATAAATAAAACCTCCAGGGGGGACGGGGGACTGGATGGGAGGGCGGGGGTGGGGACCCGGCCCGCAGCCACTGGCAGCCCTGGCCAGGAGCCAACTGAGGTTAAAAAAAGGAAAAAAAAAAAAAAAAGAAAAAAAGACGCCCGCACCCCACGCTCCGCGTGCACGTTGCACTTTTGCACACAAATAAATTCACACGTTCGCTGCAGCCAGCACCCTGGAAATTCTTACCTGATGCGTCCAAGTCCCAGGTTAATCTGTGAGTTTTTCCAGGACACGTGTTCGAGGGCCGACGTGTGTCCCTTTCCCGGGCCGGCAGGAATGTGTCTCAGCTTTGTGTCTGCGGTGTGCCTGCAATTCAGCTTGCCTATGAGTTGCAGCAAGTCGCGGCCCACGGTGGCTGCAGGCTCAGAGTCGGCGGGAACACAGGGTGCAGTGTCAGGGGGTCCTGGCTTCTCTCTGTCCGGGGAACACCAGCAGTCAAGTCTTGACACTTGGTTTGAGGCAGGGTCCTCCCTGTATAGTCTAGGCTAGGCCAAAACTCACTATGGAGCCCAGGCTGGCCTCAAACTCACGGCAATCCTCCTGCCTCAGCCTCCTACGTGCTGGGGTCACAGCCCTGAACCACTACGCCCAGCTCACGTGGTGCTAGGGAACCGAACCTGTTTTTGCTAGGTAGGCCCTCTCACTGCTGTGCTATTCCATTTTGAATATGAGGACACCAAGGCCCAGAGACGGCACGAGGCTTCCCCAACGTCACGCGACTTGTCCACTGAGGAATTCTGTGGCTTCGGGCGCAGAGCGTGACCAATGAGTTTCGCAAAACCAAGCACGAGAGTGAAGAAGAGTGACCTGAACGCCAACCAGACGAGGGCTGAAGTCCTCCTGTAGGGGTGACTTATCCCCTCAGCGCAGTGGGTTGAACTAAGGGCCCTCAGTCTCCTCGGCCGAGGCCCTGGCGCCACATCCCCACCCTTGCTGTGATTGGCTGCTGTGTCTCCCAAACTGCCATATGACTAGTTCCAGCCAATGAGATGCTCAGAACTATGATGCAAGCCGCACATGGTTCACGGCTTACCCAGCAGGGGGCGACGAACGGCCTTCCGGGACCTACAGCTCCCAGCGGCCTTGCGCGCGCCCAAATGCCCGGATGTGGGAGCCGGAGGCTGTGCTCCGGCCTGGGGGTATTTTGTTCCCTCTGGGCTCACGTATTGCGAACTTGGACTGCAGCGTCGTGGCGCCTACACGGCGGAGGTGCCGCGTCATGGCACGACCACCACAGAACGGCTCGTGAGGGAGGGCGGGGGCCCTGGAGAACCAGTTGTCGTGGAAGACGGAGCCCAGCCTCCTTGCTTCCTGCTGGCGCTCTCGGGCCTGCCACCTACCAGGTCGCCAGCCGCGTAGACGTCTTTCCTGGCCGGCCACTTGCTGTAACGTCGCAAGACGGGTAAGTGCCCACAGGAAATTTCTTTCTGTCTTTCTTAGTTCCTGTTTTCTTTCTTTCTCTTTGTGGTACCAGCTGCACCTTCGGCCTTTTTAAAAAAAAATTTTTTTTTTGTTTTGAATTCAAGATCTCGCTAAGTAGCTCAGACTTGAATGGCAGGGGTTCCAAGTGGGCCTCACCATGCCTGGTTCTTACCTACGCATCTGTGTGTCCATTTGCATGTGGGTGTGCATGCTTGCGCGTGTGTACGTGTGTGTGGAAGTCCATGGATCAGATGTGAATGATGGCTTCCCAAGTGAATGGGATTTCCAGGAACTCCCATTGCATAACTGCAGAGTTGTAATATTTCTTCTTTCAAAATAAACAAAAAAGTCGTTGTAATCATACACACAAAAAATTGGTTTTCTTTCCCTTTTTTCTTTCTTTGCCTGTCTGCCTGACTTGGCATAGTAGGAACACAATGCAGGGCTCTGCCCATGCTGGGCACACATCACGGAGCTCCCCAACCCCCTGTAACCCAGGACTGATTTTCCTTATACAATGTGATTGTTCTGGTCAGTAATGCATCTGTCAAAAAGAAATCTTTTTCTAAATAAAAATATATAAACATTTCCCTGAGGATTTTCCCATCAGCCGATCAGCTTCCATGACCTGTGACGTGAGTGAATTCTATGAAAGCCCCACCAAGGGACAGAAAATTCAAATAGGGATGATTTCTCCAGAAGAGCGGATTTCAGCTGGCCAAGATGTGGTCTCCATGGGATAGCAAGCACTGACTGGTGACGTCTGTGATTATCCCTGGTGGGCGTGACAATCAAAATCACTTTGTTGCCCAGACTGGCCTCAGTCTTTCAAGTTTCCTGCCCAGTCTCCCAAGAAGCAAGTGCCGTTGTACCTATTGTGGGTTAGATCTGGAATGTCCCCCAAAGACTCATGTGTTTGAATGTTATAGATTGTCTATGGAACCACATGCTGTTGGGAGATTGGGCCTAGTCTGGAGGGGTGGATTACAGGAGTGTAAACTGGATTACAGGCATGGAATGGGGGCTTACCATACCTTCCACACCTGGATCTAGGAGGGGCGGGTCACTGGGATGAGACCTGGAAGGATATATCAGCTGATTCCTGCCTTCCTGGGAGGACTAGTCTCAACTTGGTTTGACTTGGCTTCCTGTTTGTGATGTCGTGAGAAGCTGCCTCCACGTTTGCCTCTACCATGTACTTCCATGGCTGCTGGCCACCCCTGAGTGTACTGTGACCTTCTGAAACTGTGAACTAAAATAAACCTTTCCTCCCCTAAATTTGTAGATATCGTGTATTGAGTTACAGCAATGAAAAAGTAGCTAAAACAGTTCCAAACTCACATCTTGTAGTTTAAGTCCATGTTTGAAAAATGTATTTATAATTATGTATTAATTATAAATATACTTGAAAAATACCAGTACTTTTATTTTTCCCTCAGTACTAGGGGTTAAACCCAGTGCCATCACACTAAAGTACACCCCCAGGCCTTTTTTAAAATTTTTGATTTTGAGACAGGGTCTCATGAAGTCACTCAACTGCCTAAGGTATGCTTGAATTTGTGATCCTCCTGCCTCAGCCTCCCAGAGTGCTGGTATTATAGATGTGTACCACCAGACCCAGACACTAGTACTTTTTTACAGTCACATTCAAACCAGTATATAAAAATTCCTTCAAATATATAAATGCTAGCTATCACTCCTATATTGTCAGGAAAACCTTAATACTCCATAAATCTCTAACTTCAAAGTTCTATGTGATGTAGTGAAACAAAAAAAAAAAATAAACTAGATATAAATGTCCATAATAGTAACTAATACTGGGGCTGGAGGAATAGCTCAGTAGTAAAGTGCTTACTTAGCATGCTCAAGGCCCAGAGTTCAGTTCCCCAGAACCACATATGCTGGGTGTGGTGGTGGACGCCTGTAATGCCATCACTCAGGAGGCTGAAGCAGGAGGGTCACTATGTGTTCAAGGCCAGTCTGGGCTCCATAATGAGTTCAGGACCAGCCTGAGCTACAGACCGAGAAAAAAAATAGTTAACTAATATTTATTAAAAATTGTCTGATGCTTAAAAGCTTAGCAGTCACCATGTACCATCTCTCCTTATTCTCCTGGGGAAGGTGTTATTATTTTTCTTTTAAAGATGAGGAAACAGGAAGCAAAAATGTAAATGACATGGCCAAGGACACAGGTCGCAGCAGGATGAAATCTCGGAGGCTGACACTGCTGGCTCCTGGCCTCTCAGTTCCTCTGTGTGCCCTGACTTCTTTTTTAAATCAGTATAAACTATTCATTATAATCTGTTTCTTCCCGTCTTTATCGCATTCGTCCAAAGCAAGCTAGTGACTACATTTCCCTCCAAATGCACTGTCATTTCAGATTTGGGTTTACTCAAGTGACCAGGGCTAAGATTATGACCATGAGCCTAGCACTGTCAGGAGGCTGAGGCAAGAGGATCTTGCAAGTGAGAGCCCAGCGTAGGCAACTTAGTGACTTTTGTGAGACACTGTCTCAAAAAAAATAAAGATTAAAAATGAAGGGATATAGCTCAGTGCAAAGACCCTGTGTTAGATCTTCAGTAACACACACACACACACACACACACACACACACACACACACACACACACTCACTCACTCACTCACTCTCTCTACAGGCTTCGGAAGCCAGTCACCAGGCAGCATCATCCAACCTTAAACAGATACCTTCACCACTCCAAGCCTCAGTCAGCTCATCTGTAAATGGGGCTAAACATCTAGTGTGAAGTGAACATCAGATGCCTTGTGTACAGAAGCCACAGAATTCTGTCACATGGTGGCATACTTGTATTTGCCATTCATGTCCCGAAACCTGCCTGATACTTTATTTTTGAGACAGGGTTTTGCTCTTTAGCCCAGGTTGGCCTTGAACTCACTATGGAGCCCACGCTGGCCCCAAACTCACAGCAATCCTCCTGCCTCAGTCTTGCAAGTGCTGGTGTTACAGGTGTGCACCATCACACCTGGCTTCTGTGGTGCGGGGGAAGGGAACTCGGGGCCTTGTGCTTGCTAGGCAAGTGCTCTAACTGCGCCATTCCTCCAGCCCCATGGCTAATATTAGTACACAGCACTTGTGGCTGGTCTTTTTGTTGTGTTGCTATTGTGATTTTTTAAAAACTGGGGATTTAACCCAGGACCTTCATACTTAGCTGCATCCCTGACCCATTTTTTAAATTTTATTTGGACCCAGGGTCTCATTAAGTTGACAAGCTGCCCAGTCTGGGCTCCACCTTGGGATTCTCCTGCCTCAACCTCCCAGAGCATTGGGATGAGCGGCCTGGGGCGCCCAGCCCAGCATGGTGGTTCTGTGCACACCCATGCCCCCACGTGCCCCCAGGAGGCCCTCCCCCAAGCTGGGAGGCTGACCCGGGAAGGGGATGGAAAAGCCTCAAGGCATTCCAGGCTGCAGAGGCCTCCCTGTCCCTCCCAGTGATTTAGGTCTTGGAGAAGGACCGGGAAAGGATTTGTGTTGACATTTAAAGGCCATCCAGGTAACGAATGGTGGGGCGGCGCCCACCGCCCTGTCCATTTTTCTGGGCAACAGTATCTATTTTTGACGGAGCTGACACGCCACTTCCTTCGGCAGTGCAAGCAGGGCTGGCCTTCCAATTAGACCCGGCTCCAGCCCTGGGTCTGCGGCAGATGGGGCAGGCGGGAGCCCAGGCCAGGCCTGCTGGCCCTGCGTGATATATAGGGCCAGCAGCCTGGAAGTACCCTGCCCAGGACGTTAACTAATGGCGGAGGTCCCCAGGCTCCTAATCACCTCTAATGGGCACACCTCGAGCTAATTTAAAGCCGGCCAGATAAACAGGTCAGCACATAGAGAAAGAAAAATAAAATCATATAATCGTCTCAGGGCAGCTGATGCGGGGTCAGGGCTGGATTAAGAACGAGCTGTGCCAAGCCAGGTGGTACAGGCTTGGAGCTCTAGTCCCCAGGGAGGCAGAGGCAGGAGAATCGCAGGGCAACTTAACAACTTTATGAGACCCTATCTCAAAATTTTAAAACATGGGCCTGAGATGTAGGTCCATGTAAAGGCCCTGGACTTGATTTCCAGTATCAGAACAAAAACAAACAAACAAAAAAGAAAACTACAGGCTGGAAATGTGGTTCAGTGGTAGAGCACTTGCCTGGCATGCACAAGGCTCTGGTTTCATTTCCTAGTCCTAAAAGGGGACAAAAATGAATTTAGTAAAGAAATGCTCAGGTTTGTCCAGAAGCCTTCGTTCTGATAAGTGGCTGAGCTGGGCAGCGTGGACAGAGCCTCCGGGTCTGCTGTGCACAAGGCCGGGTGTGCACATCTCTTAGGCCTTTGGAGTCCTTGTGGTGAGGATTTAAATCCAGGGAAGAAACAGGGAGATAGGAAGAAGAAGAGGGGCCTGCCAGGAGGAGGGAAGGGAGGGGACACCGATGTGTGAGCGATTTATAAACTGTTGCCAAGTCCCTTCCAAATGTTGCAATTAGGAGGTTACAATAAGGAGGCGCTGGGGTCCGCGTGGGGAGCAACGATGCCAATAAAAAAGGTATAAACCCCGGCTCCCCTGCCCCACCCACCGCTGTCTCTTTCTGCGCTCGGCTATTATTCTTTTCCTCCTATCCTTTTTCCCTTGAGGTCCTGAATCTTTGATCTCTCGCTTTAAAAAAAATAATAAAATAAGAATAAAAGCCAGCCAGGGGGTCTTAGCAGCTGTGTGATCCCTTCTGATTTAAACCTTAAATGAAACAAAGACCTCCTGGAAAATAGCATCGCCAAGTTGTCTTCTAGCATATTTGAGCGAATTTTCTTTTTGTCAAAACAAAGAAAAGTGGGGTGTGGGGTGTGGGGAGTGGGTGTTGTCAGCGGGCAGAAGGCTGCAGGCTCTCTCTCTCTCTCTCTCTCTCTCTCTCTCTCTCTCTCTCTCTCTCTCTCTGTGTGTGTGTGTGTGTGTGTGTGTGTGTGTGTAAGACTCTGAAACTCTAAAGACTACCCGGGGAACCTCAGTGGAGGCTCATTTTCACTTATTAACTCAAGACTAAGACAAGCTGGCTTTATCATAGATACTGTGATTAGGATTTGAGGGGTAACAGGTAATGCCAGGTAACTCAAGGGAACTGAATGTGGTGATCCAGGTCAGTTATCCCAGCACTCTGGCAGGCTGAGGCTCGAGGGTTGCAAATTTGAGCCTAGCCTGGGCAGTTGAGTGCCTTAGCGAGAGCTTTTCTCAAAATCAAAGGTCGTTCAGAAAAGGTGTTTAGGACAGGGAGCTCTACAGAAAGAAAGATGCCTGGTTGGCGTAGCAAGGCAACAAACAGAAGATAAGCTAAGGATTTTCTTTCTTCTTTCTTTCTTTTCCTTTTTTGAGGAAAATGTTCAAAAAATTGACTCTGACACAGTTGTAAACATCCGTGGATATACTGAAAAAATGGGGAATGACTTACGTTCAACAAGCACATTGTATGTGTTGCAATTTGTGTTTCAGTAAATTTGTTTGAAAGATTGTCCCAGGCAGCAAGAAGTGGCCCTCACAGAAGAACCCCCGAACCAAGGCTGTGCTTGCTGATGCAGCCCTGGGACCCAAGCCTGGGGTCCCCCAACTGTGAAGGAGGAGTTAGGCTTGGGCTGTTAACCCAAAAGACAGAAGACACTGGCCACGAAAGTTGAGCAAGTTGTGTTGGAGGAAGAACAACCTTGTTCTGTATGACTGCTGATGTATACTTGGTGAATTAGTCAGATTTCCTTTACTGTAACAAATACCTGGATAATCATCTTATAAAGAAAGTTTCCTTTGACTCACAGCCTTGGCGATTCCCACCCTTGGTGGCTGGCCCCGTGGTTTTCATGCTGGTGGTGAGGAAGCACATCACACGTGTCTGGGAGCCGTAGTGGGGAACAGGGACTGGCCTTGTGACCAGAAGTGAAAAAGCAGAAGGACAAAGAGAGCAGGCTATTATCATCTCCTTCAAGGGCACCCACGCCAGGGCCCTCTCTAAGCTCTGTCATTAGGTCCTGCCTCTTAAAGGTTCTGCCAGCTTCCACACCACCAAGCTGGGGCCTACACCTTTTACAGGGGTGGGAGTCACCCAGGCCGTACAGCTCAGCCTGGCCTCTGCACTTGTCACTATCAGGGACAAGCTGATTGAATGTTCCGCGGTGAATTTTAAGTCATACAGCTTGTGAATGATAGCATGACGGTCCGATTAGCCCTTGGCAGGAAAAATGTTTCCCACCCATGCTTTCAACATGTAGGGTTTATGGAGATGTTCCGAGGTCCAAAGCAGAGTGCCTGGGACGTCGACTGGAGCCTGTCAGAGGCGGCAAGCTGGCTGGAGTGCCCTGCCAGGGCAGCGCTGAAGGACGTGGATACCGTCCCTCTGGGATGTGAACACAGGATTCCTACAGTGTGGATGGGTTGACCTGCCCAGCAACTGGCCACTTTGCTTTAAAAGAGGACACACACAAGAGGAGAACATCTGTGAGACCTGAATTATAAAAAAAGAAACGAAGAAGGCCATTAAGGTAGCAGGCGTGGTGGCGCATGCCTGTCATCCTAGCACTGAGGAGGCCGAGGCAGGAGGATTGCCTTGAGTTTGAGGCTAGCCTGGGAAAGAAAGACCTGAGCTAACACACTGCTACTTGTTAAACTTTTACATATTTTCTATATTTGTTTCAGTCAACGCTCATTATTTTTATCAGAAAAAAAGTGCCATAAACTTGACACGTGAGTGTTAGAATATGACTCCGTCCTCCCCGCAGCCTGCGTGCAGTGAGTGCTTCAGGTCGGCATTACCTCCCGTGCCCTTTCTGGAAGCACAGCAGGCCGGAGCAGAAGAGGCGGGTGTCAGGACACCTCGGGTCCAACGCCCCTGGCCTCCATGCATTCTCCTCTACCACCATCATCACCACCTCTGCCAACATCACATTGGCCTCTACCCATCACCATGCCCACCGTGACCACAGCCCCAACACGTCACCTCCACCACCAGCACCTCTCCTGCCATCAGCACCACGTCACCTGCTACTGCTCTGCCTATACATAATCGGTGTCACCGCCACGCCAGAGTTACCATCATCCCTGCCATCACAGCCACCACCATCACCGCCACTATTATCACCATGATCCTGGATCACCAGTCACAACATGCCTGTCTCCGGGCTGGCTATTCGATTCCTCTGGATTTTGTGCATCTCCCTGGCCCCTCAGTTACTCACCATGAAGCCCCCGATCCCACGAGGCACCCACATCGTGCTCAGCTGCCCTCCCCTCAGTGCTCCTCAGGTCCCAGAGGCCCCGCAGCTTGGGTCCCAGCACGAGGCCCTGGTGACCCACCCTGAGCCCTGCCTCTGCGTCACCAGTCTCCCTACTGTCTCCCTGCAGCTCCGACGCTCCACAGCACGCATTTACCACTTCAGATTCTATGTCTTCACGACCAGTGACCTTGGGAGCCTTCCTCACAGGAACTGAAGGACCAGAGCTGGGCGAGGCTGGCAGCCCAGAGGCTGCTTCCTGAGGCGGTGGCCATGAAGCCAGCCTGGTGGGGAAATCCCCTGCAGGCAGGAGTCTGGGCGGCCTATTCCCCTCCACACTCTGTCCCACTGTTTGCTCCCAGCAGGGGGCGTCACTGGAGGACAGGATCAGGGCATTTCCTGGGTGCTGCTTTCTCCAGGTGCAGAACAGTGACACCTTGGAAACTGGCTGCAGGCCATGAACCTGAGAACCAGCCTGGACATGACACTCACTGGGTCCAGCCAAGTGGCAGGCGGCAGGGCTCTGATGAAACGCATCTGATGGGGTCCTGGGTACTGCCCAGCCACTGGGCAGCCCATGGGCTTCCTGTGTGAAGAAAGCCCGGACATGCACTCTCCAAGAAGGTCCAGCCAAGGGTAGCGGTAGAGATGTGTTATGGGCTTAAGCAGCCAAAGGCCGCAATGGCTAAATACCCACGCCAGAGGAGGAAAGCTCAGAGCAGGGGTTCCTCTTAAGAAACAGATGATCCCAGTGCTCTGGGAGGCTGAGGCAGGACAATTACCACTTGGTGCTCAGTCTGGGCAACTTGGCAAGATGCTCAAATATAATATAAAAAAGAGGAGGGCAGGAAGAATGGCACAGTGGTTAAACTGCTTGCCTAGCAAACACAAGGCCCTGAGTTCAATTCCCAGCACCACATACAGCTGGGCATGTTGGTGCATGCCTATAATCCCAGTACTTGGGAAGCTGAGACAGGCGGATTGCAACGGGTCTGAGGCCAGCCTGGGCTCCATAGTGAGTTAGGACCAGCCTGTACTACAGAGTGAAACCCTGTCTCAATAAAATAAAAGAGACTAGGGTGTAGCTCAGTGTGAAGGCCTTGGATTCAATCCCCAGTGCCAAAAATACACCCCCCCCCCCCCACACACACACACACAAAACAGAAAGAAAGAAAAATTAAAGTCTGTGCTGTGGAGACTCCTCAGAACCGGGCTTATCTGCCCCGGACTTTCTGCAGCAGTAGGCACTGTCTAACCTCCGCGCTGCGTTTCTAATCCCCCAAAACTGGTTTCAGTTTTGGACAAGATGGATGTGGGGCCTGCATGAAAACCCGAGTCATTTATCTTGGCCAGAGCATTTTTCCCTGGCCCAGGCGGGAAGCCATGAAGATGGGGCCTGCTGGCTGGAATGCAGCCCTCCCGACTCATCAGGCTCCTGTTGTCTGCTGATAACCCAAAAGACTAACCCTCCAAGGGGCAGGGGCAGGGCAGGACAAACAGGAGTTCATTAAAGAGCAGACAGATGGCTTGGCGGGAGAGAGTTTGTTTTCTGCGTGTACGACTACTTCATTTGCTGATGGCAGGAGCTCTCAAAAGGCAGTAAACCTCAGTTTTGCAAATTGTGGCCCAGATGTTACGGGTCCCTCCCTTCAACCTAAGGGTGAGGAAAGACCTTCCCACTCCAGGTTCCTTTTCAATTAAGAGTAAAAAGCTCCAGGCCAATTGGGAGCCAATGACGGATTTCTTCCTGTCCCCTGGGCTTTGGAGGAGCCGATTCTCTTTGAAGCCAGCCTCCAGGCCGAAGCCTGGTACGGGAGAAGCGGCCCATGGTGCTTCTGGCGGCAGGACAGTGTCTGATGGCGTTTTGGTCCTCCCGGGGAGCCAACTGTGTGTTTTACTGAGAGATGCAGATCCAGGGGCACATGGTAGTGAAGAGCAAGGCTGATATCTGCAGGCCCAGATAGAATTTGGCCCCTCAGATTACACTCATCCTGCCACCACTTCTTAAATTGATCTACACTTCTTAAAGTAGATCACTTTAAGAAGATCTGAAGTCAGCTCAAGGCCCCCTGGGATCGCCCTGTGATGTGGATCATCAAGTTACACAGCACTGCTGTTATGGACTCACTGACTTGTTGATGGTAAACCGTCCACGTTACTCAGTTTTACCCCTCCGCTGGAGTGAAACAAGAAGATTATCTCGTGGGAAGCTACACGGAGCAGAGTCCATGCGTGGACTGCCACTTTAATGGACATGGCTCATGCGAAGTGAGAAAAGGATCCCTCTCAAGAAAGGGCTGCCCTATACTGAGGTGCACGCCTGTAATCCCGCACGCAGGAGGACTGCTGTGAGCTGAGGCCAGCTTGTGTTTCGTAATGAGTTCAGGTCCATCCTGGGCTACAGAGCAAGACCCTGTCTCAGAAAAGAAGTGGGAGTAGTATTCACCTGAGGCCTATACGTTTCTTTCTCTTTTTGTCCACAGAATAGTAAAATCTGGAGGATGGAGGATCCATCCTAGCAGGAGTTCTAGCCGACTCAGAGAAGGCTTGCAGAGGGCCGAGATCCTGGCAGGGAAACGCGTGTCGTGAGCGCCCTCTCGTGGCCACACGAGTCGTGTGGCAGCTTGGCCGGCACTGCTGGGCTCCGGTGGTCTTGGCTTCTCCAGGATGCCTGGACTTCTCTGCATGCTGTTGCTCCTGGAAGCAGGTAAGTTTGCAACTCAGCTGCAATTTTGTAAAATGGCGTATGGTTGTGTTTTTTTTAAAAAAATCATGTTTAGCCCCCAAGGCAGACCATGTTTGGCCGGCCAGGTTCCCCTCATGACCTTGCCGGAAAGCTCCCTTCATGGCCAGCGTTGTCTGTCAAAATCATTTTTCTTCTTCCTGCTGATTGTGTTGCTGGCAAAGGTCCCAATATGGAGGGTGCCCTTTGACCTGGAAATGCTCCCTGTAAAAGTGCATCCTGGGTCATCATGGAGGAACAAAGAAATTCCTTAAAATTTTTTTTAAAAAAATTAATAATGGGATAAACCTGCACAAACCACTTAAGGGTCCAGTAATACAGAATTTGATAAAGTATATGTCACCCACTAGATACAACAGGCGACAGTGGCGTTGGACTGGGAAGGTCCTTCCCCGTTAGGTGGTGATGTTAACGGCTAAAGAAGCTGCCTGGCTTTCTTGGAGTTTTACAGGTTTCTTGTAATCCCACTGCTTGGGAGGCTGAGGCAGGAAGATTGCCAGTTCAAGGCCAGCTTGAGCTACAGAATGAGACACTTTCTCAAAAAAAAGAAAGAAAGAAGGAAAGAAATTTTTGTAAATGGCTTTGTCACTAGTGAACTGGAAAAGTTCAGTCAGCTGTTGGCAGGCCTGGAAAACAAAAAACAACAAAAATCCAACACAGGGTGATTTCATGTGGGCTTAGTTTAGACCTGTCGCTCTGGCACAATCTTGAAAGAACAGCTCAGTCCTAGAGCTTGGAACGTCCTCGGTGGGCTGGAGGTCTGACATCCATGGAAAAAATAGACATTAACGTATAAAACAGGCAAATAACGTGTAATAATACCAAGCGTATTCAGGGGGCTGAGGGAAAAAAGTGAACACCCACGTACACAGAGGGTACCATGGAGGAATGTTGAGCTGGATGGATATGGATATATAACTGCCTAGACCAGTGTAAAGCCCTGCAGCTCGGTTTTCCCGTCTGTAAAATGGGGGCAATATTACTTACTACTGGAAAGACTGCATAAGAAAACACGCACTGTTGGGTTATGGGATAGTCAGACATGCATATGAGGTACTGGTGACCAGAGACTCCCTCCAAGACCGGAAAGCTCTGTAGCGGAGGTTGGTGTCTGGGTCTCAGAGTCTGCCGCCAGCAGGGCTTCCAGGTCCCAGTTAGATTTGTCACCAAGATGCCAGAGAATGGGGCATTTCCATGCCCTTCTCCTGGCCCTCCAGTGGAGTGCGCTGTCCAGGCCGCGGGTCTGCGGGGTCGCCCCTGTCACTGCCCTGGGACTGCAGCGTGGAGTGACCATGGCTCGCAGAGAGCCGCCCTGCATGCTGGGGGTCACCGGGGATCGGTGGGGTGTCCGTGTCCGGTCGCCTTCTTTTCCCCAAGTTCTGTGCCTCCCAGGGCAACACCGGGCTCTGCACCCCACCTGGCTTCAGCGCACTGTGTGGGTGTCACCTTCTATTCCCTGACAGGGACAAGGTGAAGACTGGGTGAAGACTTTCTGTTTGTTGAGTGCACGTGGCTCTAGGTACAGTGGTGACATCGTCTCCTCTGAGTCTTACACAACCCCAGAGGTAGATGTCACTCCTGCTCCTTGTTCCTAGCAGGGAAACTGAGGCACAGAATAGGGAATGGACATGCCCAGTCCCACCTGTAACTAAACAGCAGGGCCCACGCCCCAGCCTCCATGCCAGGTCACCACATGCGGCTCGTCCCCCTTCTCCAAGGCAGGATGGGGCCTGGCATGCCAGGGACCAGGAGAGGGACAAGGGACCCCAAATGTCTGTCCCTGGACACTGGCCAAGTTCGGTTTGCATCTAGATGGCAGGATTGTGAAGAGTGTTGGAGCTGGGCGTGGGGATACACACCTGTGGTCCCAGCTCCTCAGGAGACTGAAGCAGGAGGATCTCAAGTTCAAGCACAGCCTGAGCAGTTTAGCAAGATCCTATCTCAAAAAAGGACTGGTTGAATCTGTTTTTTTAGTTAGTGCATGTTATATAGACTATTGGGTTATTCTGTGACATTGTAATATATGCAGATAACACACTTTGGTCAGGCTCATGCCTCCTCTGATCCTCTCTGTGCCCTCCCCTCCCCTTCCCCAGGGGCCCTTTCCTCTCGTCTAACAGTGTCTTTAATAATTCCTAGATTTATAAGCCAGGCAGAGTGACGCATACCTGTAATCTCACCACTCGGGAAGCTGAGGCAGGAGGATTGCCCTGAGTCCAAGGTCAGCCTGAGCTCCAAAGTTCAGGACCAGCCTGGCTACAGAGCGAGACCCTGTCTAAAAAATAAATTTAGACATTTGGGGGAAAAATGCTTGTGACCTGGTGAGTGCTTGGTGCACTGAGGGATCACAGTTATGTAGGAAAATCTCCGTAGTTTTAGAGATATTCAAAATGATGTTCACACAAAGCGACTTTCAAGTGTTTCTACATCTTCTACTTCTAGCCATGAGAAGTATTATTCCTCTCCTATTTTTAAAAAATTGAAATCCTGAAGAAAATATTGTTCTAGTTACTTTTTCGTTGCTGTGACTCAATACCTGACATCCACAAATTTAGGAAAGTAAAGGTTTATTTTAGCTCACAGTTTCAGAAGGTCACAGTTCATTCAGGGGCGGCTGGCAGCACTGGAAGCACATGGCAGAGGCAGAGATGGAGGCGGCTGCTCACAACATCACAGACAGGAAGCCAAGTCAAGACTAGTTGAAACTCGTCCTAGTCCAAGGAAGTCAGGAAGCAGCTTATATATCCTTCCAGGTCTCATCCCAGTGACTAGCCCCTCCTGCATCCAGGTGTGGAAGCCCCCACTACACACCTATAATCCAATTTACATGCCTGTGATCCACCCCTCAACAATAGGCCTCAATCTCTCAACAGCATGTGGTTTCCCAAACAATCCATAACATTCAAATACATGAGATTTTGGGGGACATTCCAGATCCAATCCACAATAAATATATATTTTTAAAAAGTATTTGAGCTGGGTCTAGTGGCACAGGCCTATTATCCCAGCACTCTTGAGAGGCTGAGGCAGGAGGATCTCAGGTTTGATCCCAGCCTGGACAATGCAGTGACTTAGTTAGACCCTGTCTTAAAATCAAAAAGCAAAACACTGAGCGGAGGATCTAGCACAGTGGGAAGGACCTGGGCTCGGTCCCTCATATCTCACACACATGGAAGTGTTTCGGACATCAGATCAGAGGAAAATGGGGATTGGGTCCCCACGGGAGAGCAAGAATGGACATGTACCCCTCTGATGCCCCTCACTTGCTGCTCAGAGAAGACTCCCAAAGAGGGACACCAGGAAAGGCTATGAAACACAAGCGGAGAGAGGACACCGAGACAAGGGACAGGGTCGGAGGTCAGGGAGGCCAAGGCCCAGGGAATCCTAGGACAGGACTGTAGAGAGACGGGCACTGTGCAGAAGGACATCCCAGAGACGAGCAGATGAAGGGCCAAGATTCAAGGCTGGTCTTGAATTCATTATGGAGCCCAGGCTACCTTGGACTCATGGCAATCCTCCTGGCTCAGCCACCTGAATGCTGGGATGACAGCTGTGTACCACCACACCCAGTTTATATGGCACTGGGGAGTTGGACTCAGAGACTTGTGCTTGCTAGGCAAATGCTTTAGCCACTGTGCCATTCCTCCAGCCCAGGTTCTTGACTCTTTTTGCTGAGTGCTGACCAGCAAGTGCATACAACGAAATTACCTGATTATTAAGAAAAGAACCAGAGCAGTGGTAAATAGTTACCAGGCATGGTGGCTTCTACCTACCTGCAAACCCAGCACTCAGGAGGCTGAGGCAGGAGGATCACTGTGAGATCAAGGCCTGCCTGGGCTACACCCTGAGACCCACTCTCAGGAAATAAATGAATAAATAAAAATGAATAAAAAATGCCTGGCTCTCGAGGCTGGTGGATAATAGTCGGTGTTCCCAGCAGCTTGAGCGGATAGACCACAGTCTTGGGGACACCCTCAGCGGGCACCTGCCTCAGATGAGGATTCATGCGACCTGACTCCAACCTGCGGTTTCACCAACAGCCTCGCAGGCCAGCCTCGCTAACTGCCGCGGGTGCATCCTGCAGCACTGGTTATTTCTGACTAAGATGCATTGTGAGCGGAGGTAGTGATCAGGGAACAATCACTTGGCGTTTCCAAGCACCTCCACATTGTATCGATGTTTAAATCAGAGTAAATAGTAAATGTTTCTATTGTCTCTAATATTTACAGTTTGCTTGTGGCAAAACTTTCTTTTTGTCTTTTCTTTTTCACATTTTTAAATCTGGGTATTTTTAATTTTTTATTTACATACCGCACCCCATCCCCCTTCCCCCCCCCCCCAGCACACACTTTCCATCTCCCTCTCCACAAAGTCCCTCTTCTTACTTTCTTCCATGACTCTTACTTTTTTTTTAATAGTTTTTTTTTCTCATTTTAGAGAAACCATATGATATTTAGCTTTCTGGGTCCGATTCATTTCACTGAGCATAGTGATCTCAGGGGGCACCCATTTTCCTACAGATGTCATTTTTATGCCAGAGTAGTATTCCATTGTGAATTCATACCATTGCAGGCATGGGCCACCACCCTCAGCTGGTTCATTTTTATGCGGTGCTGGGGAATCAAACCCAGGGCCTTGCACATGCTAGGCAAGTGCTCTGACCACTTAGCTACGCCCCAGCCATAGGTGATTGTTTCTGATTGACTAACAGCCAACCCTGAGACCACAGGCCAGCCATAGTTCCAGGGGTGGCAGGGGGCAACCACAGCCAAAGACGCGGCGCGGCCCGGGTTACTAACATCGGAGCTGTGGAGGCTGATGCCTCATCCTGGCAAAGCCAGATTCACTGTGATCTGAGCAATCTGAGCGAGGTATCTGCTTTGAGCCCCCCCCCCCCGCCCTGCCTCCTGCCTGCCTTCCTTTCTTCCCTCCCTCCCTCCCTTTTCTCTTTCTCTCTCTTTCTCTTCATGGTTTTGGAGAGCGAGCCCAAGGCCTTCGCACTGAGCTACATCCCTGGCCAGTTTTGTAGCTTTGATCTTGAGGCACAGTCTTGCTAAGTTGTTAAGATGGGGCACCAGCTTGCGACCCTCCTGCATCAGCCTCCCAGAATGCTGGGATTCCAGGCCTGTGTCACGGGGCCCTGCCTCTGTTTTCTCCTCTACTTTATGGAGCTAAAATGCAAAAAGCATACAAAGGACCAAGGGACGAATTAAGATGATTTGTATGAACTTCACAGCCAGTCGGAGGGGGCTGACACTCATTTACCAAGGTGTGCTGTGCACTACGCTGGGACCCGTGTTTGTGTGTGTCAGGTTGTGCACACAGTGGCTCTGGAAGGAAACCATATTTATATCCATCCATCCTGCATTCAGAGAGGTTGAGCCATCTGCCTGGAGTCACAGAGCAGGGAAAAACAGAAGCTCCTTTGAGTTGCGGAGGGAGGATGGAATACGGCGGGGAACTTGGGTCCACTGTTGGTCCTCCCCTGGTCCCTCTGAGTGCGGTGCCAACTTGGGGGGCCCCTGACGGCCACTTGTCACGTCCCAGCACGCTGCCAGCTGCTCTGTGGATGGTTTCCTCTCACGCTCAGCTCTTAACACTCACTCCCTTCTTGGTGGGACTGGAACCCAGGACATCACTTACGCTAGGCACAGGCTTCTTCCCTGAGCTACGTCCTCACATCCTTCCAGCAGGCTTTTGTTTTTGTCATGTTTTATTTTAGCATTTTAAGTGACTAGTGACTCAGAAATTTTTTTTAAAAAATAAGGGGCTGCAGGAATGGCACAGCAGTTAACGCACTTGCCTAGCAAGCATAAGGCCCTGAGTTCGGTTCTTCAGAACCACATAAAGCTAGATGTAGTAGCACACACCTGTAATCCTAGCAGTCAGGAGGCTGAGGCAGGAGGATTGTCCTGCCAGCCTGGACTCCATAGTGAGATTAGGACCAGTCTTGACTCCAGAGGAGACTCTTGGAGAGAGAGAGAGAGAGAGAGAGAGAGAGAGAGAGAGAGAGACAGAGACAGAGAGAGACAGAGAGAGAGACAGAGACACACCAGGGCCGGTGACACAGGCCTGTAATCCTAGCATACTGGGAGTGTTAGCATTTGGCTCTGGAATGGCCCCCAAAGCCTCATATATTTGTATGTTGAGAGATATCGATGGGTATCATATGCTGTTAAGAGTGGGGCCTGGTCATAAGGTGTGGCTTACAGAGGTGTGATGGATTAGGGGCATGAAATGGATTATGGGTGTGTGACATTACTAGGCATGTGACTGGGAAGGGGCAGAACACTGGGGCTTGACCTGGAAGGATATACAGTAGCCCCGCCTTTCTCACTCCTTGGCTTCTTGTCTGCCATGCTGTGAACAGCGCTCCTGCTTGGCCCCTGCCGTTTGCTTCCACGGTTGCCGGCTGCCCGTGAATGGGCCGTGTGAGACCTCCTGAAACTGTGAGCTAAAATAAACCTTTCCTCTGAAGTTATGGACATTAGGTATTCTGTTCCCACAGCAAGGAAGCAACTAAGCCAAGGGAGGCTGAGGCAGGAGAGTTGCAACTTCGCAAATGTGAACCCAGCCAGGGTAACTCAGTGACTTAGTAAGAACTTATCTTAAAAAACAATAAAAAGGGGCTTGGGACATAGCTCCGAGTGAAGACCCGGAGTTCAATCCCTAGTATCACAGAAAAATAAATGAATTAGTCACTCATGAGAAGAGGGCACCTCCATGAAAACCAAGTACAAGGGATGTCCCGAAGTATCTCCCTGACAAGCAACCCTGCAAAATGTTCCAGAAAAAGGAGGACTCTGTGGGGCCGTGCCACCCACCTGCTCTGTGTGGACAGATAAGGGCGTCTCCGGCCCGATGGGAGAACGTGTGGAGTTGTAATAAGCTCACTTTCTAGAGTGCATTTTTCGGAGGTGTTTTCTTCCACTCCGGTGGGACGCTGACTTGAGGCAGCGAGAAGTCATTAATTGAGGCAGTGTGCCCGCTGCGACCACTAAACCAGACAGGACACACTGGCAGAGCCTCCTACCTCGGCCCGCGCCTCGCACCTGCAGATCGTAACCCAGAAACAAGCGGCTATTTACTGGGAGGAACCACCCACAGACTGGGCTGGCGTCTCTCTCTCTCTCTCTCTCTCTCTCTCTCTCTCTCTCTCTCTCTCTCTCTCTCTCGGTGGGCAGTGGCAGGCCCGAGGCCCCTCGTCCCCCGCCTCCTGCAGGTTGGGAGCTTTCCCTCAGTGGCGGGTTCTGAGACAGCCCAGCCACAGGAGGGAGAAGGACAGAGTCTCTCACCACCCAAGTCAGCCATGATCGCACTCCTTCCTCCTCCTGTCTCCTTGCATCGTGGGGTGGGCCACTGTTCGGCCAATCTCTGGCCCACTGCTGCGCTGCCAGCCCAGCCCGCTATGGCCACTGCTCTCGTATGTGTGTGTGTTATGGTTTGGATCCGAGATGTCCCCCAGCACCTCCTGTATGTGGATGCTGTGGGTTATCTGTGGACTTGGTGCGCTCTTGGGAGGCGGAGGTTCCTGGGTCTGGCCAGTCACTGGACACGTGGCTTGGAGGGTGTGGCGCGCCCGGCTGCCTCCCTAGCTGACGCCATACTGTGCATAGTTCTTCCCTGCCACGCTCTTCCGCCATGGCTGGCCATAGGGTTATGCCCTAAGGACGTGAGCTAAAAATATAAACCTCTCCTCCCTTCAGGTGTGGGTGTCAGGTTGAGTAACAGACTCATGTGTGTATGCTTTCAGCCAGCGTGTGGACTGGCTCTTAGCTTGGCAAAGGTAAATTACCAATGATAACCAAGGTTGGTAAAGGTATTAAAAAGATAGAACTTTGTAGACTAAGAGTGGTGGTTACAGTGCCCGTGATCTCAGCGCTCTGGGAGGCTGAGGCAGAAGGATCTCAAGTTGGAGCCTGGCTCGCCAACTTAATGACACAGGGAGACGTTTAGAAATGGTCGGGGGGTATAACTCAGTGTCAAGACCCTGAGTTCAAGTACCGTGCATTAAAATAAAGGGGGGTAACAGTAATGAACCCATGTTACAGAGCCAGGACCAGAAGTTCTAGCTACTCCTGATTCACCTACGCCTTGCTTGCGTTCTTTAAAAAAAAAAAGGTGGGGGGAGGGCTGGAGGAACAGCCCAGCAGTTGAAGCACTTGCCTAGCAAGTTCAAGGCCCTGAGCTTGATTCCCCAGCACCACATAAACTGGGTGTGGTGGCACATGCCCATGATGCCAGTACTAGGGTGGCTGAGGCAGGATGGTTGCCATGAGTCCAAGGCCAGCCTGGGTGAAATAGTGAGCTCAGGACCCGCCTGGGCTGCAGGGTGAGACCCTGTTTTAAAGAGAAAACAGGCCGTATTATGTTTTCACTTTGCAGTTTGAGTCCCTGCTGGGTTGAGGACAAGGGCCTCAGCCCTTGGGAGGCAACCGCGGGGGCAGCACTGCCCGGACAGGGGTGAGACAGGAGGAATGCAGCTGGGACAGGGCTGCTGAGGACTAGGTGACCATTGTTGGCAGCTAGGGTTCTGTCCTGCTGGGACCTCGGGCACGTACTGCTGGCTGCTGCTCCTTCTTGGGGCTGAGGAACTGGAGGATTTATGTCCGGACCCCAGGAAGCTGCTCCCTAGATGTGTCTAGCAGGCACTACTCTTGGCTCCTCCCCCACTGGCCACGCCCACCATCCTGGTAGCTCCTCCCCACTGGGCACTCTCACCCTTGCAGCAGGACAGTCCTGGGCAGGGTGACAGCTGTGAGGATAAGATACTGTAGGTCACTGAGGTGACTGTGGTACATGGGCTGTCAGGGAAGCATAGTAGGTTTATTAGATGAAGCCTACAGCCAATTGCAGCATTCAAGTTTCATGATCTGGGGCTGGAGGAATAGCTCAGCAATTAAAGTGCTTGCCTAGCAAGCCCTAAGAACCCGAGTTCGATTCCCCAGCACCACATAAACTGGACGTGGTGCCACATGCCTGTAATCCCAGCACTCGGGAGGCTGAGGCAGGAGGATTGCTGTGAGTCCAAGGCCAGCCTGGGCTCCACAGTGAGTTTAGGACCAGCCTGGGCTACAGAGTGAGACCCTGTCTCAAAATAAAAAATTGAAAAATAGGTTTGTATTAATTATTATTCTGGGGTGGGGCAGAGCCTCATGAAATCACTGAGTTGCCCCATCTGGGCATTGAAATGCAGTCCTCCTGCCTCAACCTCCAGAGTACAAAAGCTCTTTCTAAAAGAATCCCACATTGTAGATGCAGATAATACTTGCTATATATAGATAATTAGATTGCGCCTCTTCATGGGTTCCTAAAACTTGACAACAAGCAGGAATGACCAAGCAGATGACACAGTGAGAGCTCTAAGAATGAGCTTCAGACTAGATGAGTCAGAATTTCCCAGCTGGACCCGAGACTTTCCCTATGAGCAGCGGGTGATGTCACCAGGAAGCCTGCTGACGAGAACTCAAGGGAGCAGGTACCCGGGGCACTGCATATGCAGCGGCTGGGCAGTGGCTCTGGAACAAGCACGTGCCTAGCACACGGGAATCCTGGGCTCAGCCCCTGGCACTGGAAACAAGAAAAGAAAGCATATTCAGCTGTAGATTATAAAAAATACGGGGAATTGACAAAAATATGCCACCACCAGAATACACAGTAGTACTATATAGCCTGGGAACTTTGAGTATAGAAAATTGTTTATAACTAAAATGATACAATGTCTGAATTTACCTTTGAAATACAACAGGGGCTGGAGGAATGGCACAGTAGTTAAAGCACTTGCCTAGCAAGCGCAAGGCCCTGAGTTCAATTCCCCAGCACCACATTTGCTGGATGTGGTGGTGCACACCTGTCATCCCAGCACTTGGGAGGCTGAGGCAGGAGGATTGCTGTGAGTTCCAGGCCAGTGTGGGTTTAGTACCAGTTTATATCATGACTTTAGGACCAGTCTTGATGGAGATCCTGTCTCAGAAAAAAAAAAGAAAGAAAGAAAGGAAGAAAGAAAGAAAGAAAAAACATTCAAAAAACCAGCTAAGTCCAGTGACCCAGGCTTGTAATCCCAGTACTCTGGGGAGGAGGTGGCTGAGACAGAAGGGTTGCAAGCTTGAGCCCAGCCTGGGCAACTTAGTGGGACCATATCTCAAAATCAAGAAAAACAGCTGGGGTATAGCTCAGCGTGAAGATTCTGGGTTCTGTCCCTGAAATCAAAAGCAAAACAAAACAAAAATTGTGCTGAGGAGTCTCTGCTGTAAAATACCATGTAAAAGAAGATAAAAATGAAATTATCCTCAAGTCTGGACTAACAATAGAATGAAATTAAGGAAAGAAACAGCGTAAATTAGCTTAGCAATAGTAGGAACAATTCACAATTAGCTCCTGTTACAGAAGGGTCAAAGTGGGAGCTCATGACAGGACATTCTGTCTCTCTCTCTCTCTCTCTCTCTCTCTCTCACTCTCTCTTCCCCCCCCCCCCACTTTGCTTCCCCTGGGGCTGCCCATCCTCTTTCTCCTCATCTATGTCTCCCAGGGGAAGGACAGTGAGGCTGTGGGAAGCTGCACTTGGAAATTCTCTCAAAGCACAACCACAGAGAGCAAAGAAATCTCCTACTTCCTGGCATGTGTGTAAGATCCCAGGGAGTCACTCTGATTGGAGCTAATCGCTAATCGCTGTCATGGGTAGGTAGGGATCCTCTGATGGGTTCCCTTGGCTCTGGGAACAGTCAGTCCTGTGCTCTGCCACGTCCAGAGCCTCACGGAGTTGGGGAGGCATGGCATGACCCCGCACCAGGCTGCTGGGGACACCTTGGGGACATGGGAGGGTAGCCAGCGGGGCCATCAGCACAAGGACACCTGGGACGCCTGCTGCAGCTGTGAGCAGTGCCCACGAGACTGCAGGAGCCCTGGGGACAGAAGCAAGCGGGCACCAGTGAACCGTAGTTCAGAGAGCATGGAGGGCAGGATCCTAGAGAGGGCCCGGCCGTGGGATCAGCGGGACGGTGGCCCACAGGTCTTCCCGAGAGGCCACGCGTGGAGCGTGGTGCCGTGGTAGGTGGCAGCGTCGCTCCTCCGTGTCCCTCACTTCTGCCCAACAGTGGTCAGTGCAGACACCTGGGACCCCACCTGTGCCTCCAGGGATGCCAGGTGTCCCCTATGGGCGTGAGACCTGGACCCCAGACAGAAGCTTCCTAAAGAGGCTGCCAGTGTCCCCAGCTGACCTCAGGGTTGCCAGATAAGACGTGATGCTGATTTCCTTCCACATAAGCCAGACGTGGTGGCACACACCTGTCATCCCAGCACGAGGAGGCTGAGACAGGAGGACTGCCGTGAGTCCAAGGCCAGTCTGGACTCGCTAGTGAGTTCAGGACCAGGCTGGGCTGCAGAGTGGGATACTGTCTCCCAAAAACCCCCACAAGAGAAGTCTTGGCTTGGAACTCACGAGTCTGACCCCTTGTTTGGCCTGAACGTATTATTAGGTTTGGGGTTTTTTCCTCTGATAGGCACCTGGGAGGCAGGGGTGGAAGCATCATGATTGTGGAGGGGTGGGTTGTGGGTCAAGCCTCATTCCTGCGCTGTGAGCACAGGCCATAGGCTGTGGAGGCGTCAGTGTTTATTTGGGGGGGATTTATTTTTCAGACAGAATGTTTATACAGCTTGAGCGAATTATTGGAGAGGAAATGAGAGGTGTAGCTGGGATGTTCAGGGCTCCGGCTCCGCCTGCTGTGTACCTCCTGTCCCCTCGCGGTGCTCAGCCTCGGCACAACAGCCTTGTTGTTGGAAAGGTGCCGCCAGCGATATCCCCACGGAAGGACAAACTTCAGAGATCCCCCGTGTATGTGTGTGTGTGTGTGTGCGTGTGCGTGTGTGTGCACACCCAGCCAGCCGCTGGGGATACTGGCTGAGGGCTCCTAAGGGCACAGGACGCGCTGTGACAGACCCCAGCCCCATGAAGGCAGTCCCCACGGTCGTCCTGTCTCTGCCAGGAGGCTCCAGGAACCGCACTGCTGTGGAGTTTTAAGTGCCTGCCTGGCAGAGGGCCTGGGTGGCATCTGTCTGTCCCCTCAGGACCCCTGTGACCCTCGTCCTCTGTCTGCTTCTCCCCAGAATAATTAGTATTCTAATCCAAGATGCAGGGAGCCAGGATTCTGTGGTCCCGGCAATGGAAGACTCCTCCTATTTTGTGTGTGTGTGTGTGAGAGAGAGAGAGAGAAACATCCCCAGCCCTTTTCCCACCATTTTTTGAGCCCCGGGTTCGTTGCTGTCACTTGTAAGTTAGCACTAGTTTTGGCACGGTATGTTGTATACTTAACATATTTATTTTTTGAGACAGGGTCTCACTGTGTAGCTCAGGCTGGTCCTGAACTCACTATGGAGCCCAAGTCGGACTCAAATTCACAGCAGACCTCCTGCCTCAGCCTCCTAAGTGCTGGGATTACAGGCCTGTGCCACCATGCCCGGCTTCTGTGGTGCTGGGGTATTGAACCCAGGCCCTGGCACTTCCTAGGCAAACACTCTAACCCCTGAGCCACACTCCCAGCTCTGCTCTGCTTTGTTAGTAATTACCGTAGTTGTGCTCCTATTGTGCCAAATTTAAAAATTAAACCGGGGTTGGAGGAATGATACAGTGGTTAAGGCGCTCGCCTAGCAAACACAAGGCTCTGGGTTTGATTCCCCAGCACCACATAAGCTAGGCATGGTGGCACACACCTGTAATCCCAGCACTAGAGAGGATGAGGCAGGAGGACTGCTGTGAGTCCAAGGCCAGCCTGGGCTCCATAGTGAGTTCAGGACCAGCCTGGGCTGCAGAGCGAGACCCTGTCTCAAAACAACAACAAGGCTGCATTTGCAAGAGGATAAATGTCCCCTTTATGGTATTACAAAATCCTTCAGAGTTTCATAATGGGATTTTTTTTTTTTTTTGTAATTTTGGGTCCAGGGACTGATCTGGGGTTGTACACATGCACTGTCCCACCGGGCTATAGCCCCAGCTCACTCACATTCTGGTTTTCTGTCTATGCAAATTTCCACACATACTAATGAATTCAAAAATAGCTCACTGTTACTATTAATAGCCAATTACACCTTTTTCCCAGCTTACAATTCTCAGTAACTCACCAAAACTGGAAATCAACATTTTTTGCCACATAGCCTTCTCTAAACCCGACTAACTTCTAAGAGGAAGAAAATATTAGCTTTCCTTCTCTGTCCATCTTAAGTTTGCTTTCATTATGTTAATTATACAAGAAATGCACATTTGCTGTAGGAGAAACAGAAAACAGCAAAAATGAAGACGGAAAAAGTGCCAGGCGTACTAACACATGCCTGTCATCCCAGCATGAGGGAGGCTGAAGCAGGAGGATTCCTATGAGTTTGAGGCCAGCCTGGGCTACAAAGATTCTGTCTCCAAAAAGAAATCAAACAAAAAGAACATAGGGAAAAAAGTACTGTCATGACTTCACCCATAGAAATAAAACTATTCCTGTTTAGATCCATAACCTTATAGAGATGTGTGCATGTAACGATCACTATAGTAATATTTAATGCATATTAATATTTAATACCATCTTCCTACTAGCTCCTTTATTTTCTTTTTTAACCATTTCTTTTACTTAAGATCCTACCACTATTTTCCAAGGTCCTTAAGACAGAATCACACATTATGTTCAGGGCTGTATAATGTTCCTTACACACATACTGTAACATTTCAGCTCCATCCACCTGCTGGGAACTTAGCTTATTTTCACATTGCCCATTTGAAGTCAGCTGTGAAAGGAGTTTCTCCTTCACTCGTGTGTGTGTGTGTGTGTGTGTGAAAGAGAGAGGGAGAGAGAGAGAGAGAGAGAGAGAGAGAGAGAGAGAGAGAGAGTGGTATGATCCAATCCTGCATCTTCACGCGGTTACATCTCACATCTCCAGCCTTTTTTCACTTCTAAGACAGAATCTTGCCAAGTTGCGATTTTGCCCAGGCTGGGCTTGGACTTGTGATCCTCCTGCCTCAGCCTCCCAGAGTGCTGGGATGACAGGCCTGTGCTCCAGGCCCTGTGACTGGGTGACCCTGAGGACCAAGGGCAGGTGGCATGTGGGCCCCAGTGGATGTAAACACTGAGTGAGTCAGGCTTCGGCTCCAGCCCACCTGCCCCCGCTGGGCCCTGAGGTCCCCGGGCAGTTTCCTCCCTATCTGTAAACACGGAAGGTCAGAAACAGGTCACGGAGATGACTACACCTGGGGGCCACTGGCTTGGGAAGGAAAGAGAAGTGGTCATTACTGACCAACAACCCACCATTTCCCGGTGATTTCCAGCATTCTGAGATCTGACTCCTACCCAAGAGGCTCAGGCCTGGGGGTGGCACCCGCCAAGACAGGACCATGCGTCCTCACTGAGACCCCCTTCTGGTGTGTCTGCTAGATCTCAGGGGTCAGGAGGCCTCTCCCTTCTCCCAGGGTCCCTGTCCCTACCTGGGCCAGACTCCCACTTGCAAGGTCGCCCTGTGTGGCCACTTTCCACGGTGCAGCCTGGACACAGAGTGACTCTGCAGGTAGAGCTGACACTCAGTATCTGGCATACACCATCTTGTGAGACCCACACAAAAGTCCCATGGCAGTGTATGCCTGGAAATCCCAACTACTCAGGAGACTGAGGCAGGCGGATCTGAGTCTCGTGACCAGCCTGGATAAACCAATGAGATCCTGTCTCAAAATAAAAACATTTTTAAAGGGAGTTAAGAGGCTGGGGGTGTAGCTTAGCACTCCAGAGGTTTAATACTTAATATCACAAAGGAAAAAAATTCGAGAGAAAATCACTCCTGTTCTAATTAAAAAACAAAACAGGGCGGGAGGAACAGCACAGGGAGGAGAGCGCTTGCCTAGCAAGCCCAAGACCCTGAGTTCCATTCCGCAGCGCCACATAAGCTGAATGTGGTAGCACATGCCCGTAATCCCAGCAGTGAGGAGGCTGTCAGGAGGATTGCTGGGAGTCCCAGGCCAGCTTGGGCTACATAGTGAGTTCAGGACCAGCCTGGACTATAGAGGAAGACCCTGTCTCCAAAAAAATAAAGAAGAAGAAAGAAAAAAAGAGAAAGGAAGAAAGATAGAAAAGAGATTTAGAGCAGATTTTTCTGCTGTCACTCCCAACTGGAAGCAAAACAGATGTGCATAGAGAGCTGAACACATAAGTGAATTGGAGAATGGTTTTGAAATGGAATATTATACAGTCACAAAAAGAAACACCCATCAGCTACACAGAACAGTATGGGTGAATAGAGGTGAAGGAGGCCAAAAGAGATGGTGTTGCTGTCTTTATATGAAATTGAATAATATGCAACATAAACTGCGGTAGTAGAAGTTAGGGCGGTGCGCACCTGTGTGGAAAGATAGTCTGTTGGAAGGGTGCACATATATGTCCACACGGATGTCCAGGTGGCTGAGTGTGATGCTGCTCACACAGGAACAGGCGAGTGGAAACATCGCCCAGCCGCATGCCTACTGCCCGTTTTATTAGCAGGAGTTGTTCTGAAGTTGGCAGAACAAGGACATGGGCCACAGCCCTTCCGCCCGGGGCTCCGTCCCCTTAACCCCCCCAGGTGCGGGTGAAACATTCTGAGCAGAAGTCGTGGTGCGGGCTCGCAGGTTTTGCTCTGGTTCTCTAAGGCGTAGCGGGACGCTGCGGCATCTCCACAGCGTCTGGGTATCCCTGGGGCGGTTCACGGCCCCCAGGAGGAGGCCGGGGGTCCGGGGCAAGCGGAGGGGTTCGGTGCCTGGAGCTTTCAGTGTCTGCATGTCTACACTGCGGGTAACCCGGGGCCAGCATCCATGTGTGTTTACTGGGAGATGAATTTGTTGTGTTTTGATTTCGAGGCAGGATCTTTCTAAGTCACTGAGTTGCTTGAACTTGGGATCCTCCTGCCTCAGCCTCCCAGAGCGCTGGGATTCCAGGACTTCCTAGGAGGACAGTAGGGAGGTAGCTGCTCTCAGCTGGGATTTTTGTCTCCAAATGCAAATGAAGATGTCACTTGGCTGCCTAAAGTCCCAACACCCCCACCCCGTCTCCCATGGGACCTGTGAGAACTCCCACACCTGCCTGGCCCCAAGGCCCCTGCTTGCCACTCCTGTCTCCAGCCACCACCCCAGGACTTCCGCTGGGGCTCCTCACCCACCTCCTCCTGCCCGGGTCACTCTGTGGAAGGTTAATTGTGGCTCCCCACCGGCCATTACACCCACGGGCGGAGCCGGAGGCAGAGCAGCAAATTTGAACAGCACAGGCAAAGGGTCCAGAGGACAGAGGTCCCCCAGCCGGCGGCCTCTGCCCTTGTGACCTAGGGATCAGGGATCGGCAGCCGGCCTCTGAAACCAGAGTCTTCCTGTGAGCCACATTGAGGCCCCAGGGGCCACCCGCAGGCCATCTCAGGAGGAACCCAGGTGGCCTTGCTGTGGCTTGGCTCACCCCTCCTGGGGCCTGGGGTACCCCTCACCCTGAGGGAATCCTATTCCTTTATATCCCCCTTGCCCCAAGCACTTGGGATTGAACCCGAAGCCTTCACACCAAACTACCCGCCCCCAGCCCATTTTCAGTTCGTATATTGAGACAGGGTCTTGCTAAGTTGCCCAGACTTGGCTCAAACTTGCAATCTTCCTGCCTCAGCCTCCCAGAGTTTGAGGATCACAGGCCCCAGCCACTGGGCCTGCCTATAATCCCACTGTTCTCACACACTTAGAAGCATCTGGCGCAGGGGGGTTGGGGGTCTGGACAAGTTCTCCTGTCCTCTGCCAGCGGCTAGCAGAAAAAGAGTCTGTGTTATTAAATAGTAGAAGCAATGGAAGTTTCCTGGGATTTGCTTCAAGATGACATGGATGAGGGTCCATCTTGGGGGGTCCTAGATAGCCACACGTTTGGTGATGGTGGACTCATGGGGGCGGGGTGACTCCCCAGCCCCTTGCCCCGCAGGCAGGCACAGTCCTTGGGCAGTCAGGGGTCCTGGCAGGAAGGAGGCAGGCCAGGGAGTGGAGAGGGCTCCCACAGATCTCCAGAAAGCAGGCGGGGACACCTCTAGTGGCCTGGCCCGGTACATCATTCGTGACAAGGTTAACTTACCTGCAAGGAGACAGCTTTCATTTCTAACAGTAAATCCTTTGGAAATACATGGAAAGCAATGATGTAACTGTCACAGTATGGTTGGTAAAAAATGTGAGCATGGGGCTGGAGGAATGGCACAGTGGGTTAAAGTGCTTACCTAGCAAGCCCAAGGCCCTGGGTTCGATTGCCCAGCACCACATAATCTGGGCATGGTGTTGTGCACCTTAATCCCAGCACTCAGGAGGCTGAGGCAGGAGGATTACCAGGACTGCCATAAACCCAAGGCCACTTGGGCTACACAGTCAATTCAGGACCAGCCTGAACTACAGAATGAGACCCTACCTCAAAAAAAACAAAAAACAAAGCAAAAAAAAAGTGGATACAAGCTTGCTGTTCATCAGCTGGGGGTCTGTGAAACTAGCTGTGGCCTGGCCCTGTTAGGGGGAATGGGGCTGGTGGGGACTTAAATGCGTTTTTAAAGTGGGCATGGGGTGCCGTCATCCCAGCCCTTGGCTGAGGCAGGTGGGTTGCTGTGAGGTCAGGATCAGCCGGGCTACACAGCGAGACTCTTCCTCAAAAAAAAAAAAAAAAAAAAGCAACTTGTCAGAAAACTGGGTCACCTAATGTTTCCTGTGTTTAAAAAATAAATGAAAAGTGTAGAAAGCTGCCTGCTAGATTACCAGCTGTTCTTTCCCTGGGGGAAGGTGAGATTCTAGGGTAAAGGCTGGGGACGGTGCACAGTTTGTTCTGTTGGTACTCACACTTGTTTCTACAATGAGCTGTTATTTTCCTGTGAAAATCAAGACCAAATGAAATAGGGAATAAAGTTCTATTTCTTCCTTTTTTTTTTTTTTTTCTTTTCTTGCTTTTGAGACAGGGTCTCACTCTGTAGCCCAGGCTGGTCCTGAACTCACTAGTGTAGCCCAGGCTGGCCTTACAGGCATGAGCCACCACGCCCAGCTTTATGTGGTGCTGGGGAATCAAACTCGGGGTCTTGTGCTTGCTAGGTAAATGCTTTAACCACTGTGCCATTTCTCTAGCCCCAAAAGTTCAGTTTCTTGGCCAGACACGGTGGGAAGGAGGTTCTCAAGGGCGGCTGGCTTTGGGTAAGAGCTGGCAGGAACTGGCTCACCGTTAGGCCCTTAGCCAGCAGCTAGAGGGAAGGTCAGAGGTCCTGACCGTGGTTTGGGAACCACAAAGCATCAAGCCTCAGTCCCCACCTCCCTGGTCACAGGTCCTGTCCACCCGGCTCCGCCAACTTCCCTTCTGCATTGGCTCCTGTTTCTTGGTTCTGGGCATTTCGTGTTTACCACAAGGCCCCCCTGCAAGCCCGTGTCTTGGATGTGGGGCGACACACAGCATGGGTAGGATGTTATACCTGAAAGCACAGATCGTGTAGCCGCACTGCCATGTTTGAGCCCTACAAACCAGCTGGGTGCCCCTGAAGCAAGTGATAACCTCTCTGAGGCACGGCCTCCATGTCTGGAAAGCAGCAGCACTAACAATAACACAACTTACAAGATTCGTGTGTAATGGGGCTGGAGGAAGGGCTCAGCGGTTAAAGGGCTTGCCTAGCAAGCACTATGTCAAGTACTAAGTACCTGAGTTTGATTCCCCAACTCCACATAAGCTGGGCATTGGTGGCGCACGCCTGTAATCCCAGCATTCAGGAGGCTGAGGCAGGAGAATTGCCAGGAGTCCAAGGCCAGCCTGGGCTCCATAGTGAGTTCAGGACCATCCTGGGCTACAGAATGAGACCCTGTCTCAAAAATAAACAAATAAAGTGATCCCCTACAGGAGGGCACAGTGCACCCAACAAGTTCCCAGAGGAGACCTCAGAGTCCTAACACCACAACACAAAGACTTAAAAAAAAAAAAAAAGGACTCAGAGATTCCAATAGCCTGGGCCAGTCTCCCCCACACCTCCAGCCTAGCAAGGGCTAAGTCAAGTGTTAAGTACCCGAGTTCAATTCCTCAGCACCACATGAGCAGGGCGTGGTGGTGCACGCCTGTAATCCCAGCAGTATGGAGGCTGAGACAGGAGGATTGGAGTCTCCATAGTGAGTTCAGGAGCAGCAGCGTGGGCTACAGAAGGAAGACCCTGTTTCACAAACACCTACAACCAAACCCAGCCAAAGAACCAACTATTCTGAGCGATGCAAGAACCTCACCACCAGGGGGAAGCAGAGATCCAGCCGACTGCGGGTCTCTCCGAGTCCCACCCCCCACTCTGACCACGCCCCTTGGAATTCTGTGGTCCAATCAGCATGGCCTTCGTGTGGTTAGGCCATAGAAGGGAATTGTAGCCCATTGTTAGAGACCTAGATTTCTGGATTGGGGTAAGCCTTGAGTGTGGCTTGGACCTAAACTTATTCTCTTCCTATTTATTTATTTATGTATTTATTTATTTTGAGATAGGGTACCACTGTATATTCCAGGCTGGTTCTGAACTCACTCTGAAGCCCAGGCTGGTCTCAAATTTACAGCAATCTTCCTGCCTCAGCCACCCGAATACTGGGATCACAGGTGTGCCCCGTAACGCCCACCTTCTGTGGTGCTGGGAACCCTGCTCAGGGCTTAGGGCTTGCTAAGCAAGCACTCTAAAGGCAGTGCAGTTCCTCCAGTCTGGTTCTTGCTAAATTACTAAGTTGCCCAGGCTGGGATGACCCCCTCTGAGTCCCCTTTCCTGTTAGCAGAAGCTTTTACCCCTCTTTTTTTTTTTAAAGCACCCTCTTTACACCTTGAAATAAAATCAAATAAATAAATCACCTGAATTTGTCCCCCTCCCCCCAAAAAAGTAAGTTGTTCAGGCTGGACTCAGACTTGCCATCCTCCTGCCTCAGCAGGAATTAACAGGTTTGTGCTACCAGATGCAGATAAGAGAGCAGTAATTTATCATTGAGTAAAAAAAACATAAGCCCTGGTCTGGGAACATAGCTCAGTAGTAGAGCGCTTGCCAAACAGGTACAGGGACACGGGTTCTGGACCCAGCACTGGGGGGAAAAAAAAAAAAAGCTACAAGGGTGTATGTGCTGTATAAAATTCCTTTGAGTTCTGTTTCCAGCACCACATCAGCCATACGTGGTAACACATGCCTGTAATCCCAGCCCTCAGGAGGCTGACACAGAAGGACTGTTGTGAGTTCAAGACCAACCTGGGCTTCATAGGGGCTACAGAGTGAGACCCTGTCTCAAAAAAAAAAAAAAAAGAAGTTTGGGGGTACAGCTGACTGTGAAGGCCCTAGGTTCAATCTCGAATATTGACAGGAAAAAGAGCCAACAGAGCGAGACCGTATCTCAAAAAATTAATTAATTAATTAAAATTAAAAAGTACCTCTGGTTTGTGTGGGGTGTTTGTGTGCTCATGGGTAAGTTTTAAAAGAGTTAGATAGTATCACATATAAATAGTGAATAGTGAGGTTAGGAAATTACCTGTAGCTTTTCATTTGGGAAAAAAATGTATTTTAAATTTGACAAAGCCTTTGCAGGTGTAGTGGAGAGAACTCTCACGGTGCTGGGGTTCCGGGGTCGGAGGCAGCCTCATCAACATTGTCCCCTTCTACTCACAGGTAGCTAAGCTGATACCTCTCTAAACAGACGTTAGGACTGGTATTTTATGAGACCATTTGAAAGCAAGTTACAGGGGCTGGAGGAATGGCACAGTTGTTAAAGTGCTTGTCTAGCAAGTACAAGGCCCTGGGTTCAGCTCCCCAGTACCACATAAGCTGGGCATGGTGGTGGCTCGTGCCTGTAATCCCAGCACTTGGGAGGCTGAGGCAGGAGGATTGCCAAATCCAAGGCCAGCCTGGGCACCATAGTGAGTTCAGGACCAGCCTGGGCTACAGAGCGAGACCCTGTGTCAAATATCAAGATGGTTTACTCCAGGTTCTTTCCCATGAATTCTTTCTTCTTTTTTCTCTTTTTTTCCTGTCAATATTAGAGATTGAACGTAGGGGCCTTCACAGTCAGCTGTACCCCCAAACTTCTTTTTTTTTTTGAGACAGGGTCTTCTCACTCTGTAGCCCTGGCAGATCCTGAACTCACTGTGGAGCCCAAACGGGCTTCATATGCACAGCAAGCCTCCTGCCTCAGCCTCCTGAGTGCTGGGATTACAGGCATATGCCACGATGCCCCGTTTATGTGGTGCTGGGAATCAACCTCAGGGCCTTAGCACTTGCTAGGCAAGAGCCTTAACCTCTGAGCCCCCCATCGTTGTTCTAGGGAGACACACAAAAGCATCTTCCCAGTGAGAAGGGCCGAGCTGGCCTGTCCAGTGCAGAAGGGGATGAGCACAGCCGGCTCGTTCAAAGTGTGCTGCGGGCCGCAGGCCACCATCCCCACACCTGCCACCGCTGGCGCCACTGGGCACCCCTCATCCCTCCCGCCCGGCCCCGGGGCCTGGGGATCTCAGCTGGGATCTATCCGCCGGTCGCCACAGAAGCTGTGGCTGCGATAGGCATCAAGCTACCTGGACCGCTGAGGTCCTGTTCTCCTTCACGTCTGCCCGCACCTGCCCCTGCAGCCCCAGGACACTGGGGGCAGCAAGAGTGTGAGATTGGGACGACAAGTCCTTCGCTTGCTTCTTGTTTTTTTCTTTTCTTTTCTTTTTTCTGTCTAAGGTCCTCTCTGGAGTGCTTGAGATAACCCGAATTAAAAGGAGAGAAAAAGCTCAAGGGCCAATACACAGTGACCACGGTGGAGTGTGTCATTCAGTGGTGTGGAGCCGGGCCCCGTGGCCGGGCCTGGAATCCCAGCCATCTGGGAGGCTGAGGCAGGAGGATAGCCATGTCCAAACTGGCCTGGGCTTCATAGTGAGCTCAGGACCAGCCTGGGCTACAGAGTGAGACCTTGTCTCAAAAAAGGAAAGAAAGAGAAAAAACACAAACATCAAGATGATTTGTTCTCCTGGTTCTTTTTTTCCCATTAATTCTTTTTTTTTTTTCTTTCTTTTTGAGTTCAGCCTAGGACATTCAGTGAGATCCTGTCTTGAAAATTAAAAAAAAGGTCTGGAGATGAAAGTACGAAGGCCCTGAATCTCCGCGCCCCTAGTATTACCAGAAAAAAACAAAAGACCACTATGCTATTCCTCCAGACCAGTAAACTAAATTAAAAATAATAAAAGCAATAAAATAAATCAGAGGTGTAGCTCAGGGGTGAGGAACTTGCCCACAGTGGGAGACAAGGCTCTATCCTTCTTCTCGGAGGGGGTTGGGGGATGGGAAGGAGGTGGGGAGGAGACAGAGGAGTAGAGGTAATCAGCACCTTAAAGAGGTTTTTATCCTCCGGCCTATCTTTTTCTCTTACCTTACAAAGAAGATCAAAGCTGCTAATGGCATTCAACAGAAACTCCTGGGTGGGTGAGAGGGCTCTGGGGACCTCCCCTCCTCCTACGCAGCCGGCAGGGACATCTGGGTCACCTGGTGCCCCGGGGGAGCTCCCAGTGGATGTCACTGCTCCTGGAGTTGTCTCTGGCCCAAATTCCAGGGACCTGTCTTTTGCTCATTTGATATTACTCATTTATTTAGAGACAGGGTCTCCCTTTACAATCCAGGCTGGTCCTGAACTCACTGTGGAGCCCAGGCTGGCCTTGGACTCATGGCAATCCTCCTATCTCAGCCTCCTGAGTGCCGGGATTATAGGTGTGCACCACCATTTTGTTTTGAGATGATCTCACTACGTTGCCCAGGTTGGGCTTGAACCTGAGGCTCTCCTGCCTCAGGCTTCTGGAATGCTGGGGTCACAAGCCCGTGCTGGGATCAGGCCCAGCTCTTTATGTTGTAGGTCCACAAGATGCAGCTGTCGCTCGGCTGCCATCTTGACTGGAAGTGCAGCTCTGTCTCGTGAGGCTGGGGATGGAACCCAGGGCCCCCCAGTGTCGGGCATGTGCTCCACCCTCAGCCCCGTGCCGAACTTTTATGGATAATTGTAGGTAATGAATAGATTCCTATACATGGCCTGGGCCACTTTACGTGTATGTAATCATGCACGCCGTTAAATAGTCTAGGCCGTGCATATGTAGGGCTCCCATCACACTGTACTTCGAGGAATATTGGCCCCGAGGCACAGCCTCCTCTTGCCACAGGTCTCTGAGTCAGACCCTGGGAGGACCTGGGGCGGATGATTCTCCACCCAGGACCAGCCCAGAAGGTTAATGGCCTCCCATGCCTGGGATTTCTAGGCCTTCTCCCTCCCTGCGTGGATCCACTGGGGTCTGCACACTGGAAACCCAGACGCTGCCAATTCCTTTCTCCATCTGGGGCCCTGGTGGCAGCGCAAACCTGTCATCTCAGCACTCTGAGTGGCTGAGGCAGGAGGATCCCAAGTTGGAGGCCAGCCTGGGCAGTTTATCAACTTAGGACACCCTGTGTCAAATGGAAACTTAAAATGTGCTGGGCATGTAGCTCTGTGTGAAAGTCCTGGCAGGACCAGCGGGGAAAAAAAATCATCCTTCCATCCTGCCTTCCTCTCCCTGTGCATCTAAAGAACCTACTATGTGGAGCTGGAGGAATGGCACAGTGGTGAAAGCACTTGCCTTGCAAGCTCAGGGCCCTGGGTTCGATTCCCCAGCACCACATAAAGCTGGGTATGGTGGCTCATGCTTGGGAGGCTGAAGCAGGAGGATTGCAGTGAGTTCAAGGCCAGCCTGGGCTCCGTAGTGAGTTCAGGACCAGCCCAGGCTATGAAGCAGAAAAACAACAACAACAACAACAACAACAACAACAACAAACAAAACTGCTTTGTGCTGGGTAGACAGCAAAGTGTCCTGAGGACATGGTGTTCCCCTGCTGGGTATCACAGGCACTGGCTCAGTCCTCTGGCTTATGGCCCCCCTCCTCTGTGTCTACCCTTCCTTTGTAAAAGAAGCAACAGAGACAGAAATATGGGGCTGTCCCTGCTGGTTCCCCGGGTGGCCTGGGTCCCCTTCCTTTAGTTAAGGGAGCCCAAGCTCAGAGAGGAGGAGTAAAAGGTATATCTGTGAGCAACAGACACAGAATTCCAGACCTGGGGTCCGGCAGATCGGAGGCCAGCTTGGCCAGCTTATCTGGACAACACCCAAGTTTAACAGCGACTCTCTCAGGTGCTGTGTGATCCTAGAGCTGTGACATCAACTCTCTGGGCCTGAGCTTCTAAATGTAAAAAAGGAGCCTGAGGGTGCAGCTCAGCCGTGAGAGCACCTGCCTAGCCAGGGCAGGCCCTGGGCTCAGTTCCCGAGCAGCACATAAGCCAGGCTTGGTGGTACACATCTGTAATCCTGGCACTCTTGCACTCAGAATGCTGGTGCAGGAGGATGGCTATGATTTCGAGGCCAGCCCCGGCTCCACTGTGAGTTCAGGACCAGCCTGGATTCTATTTCAAAAAGAAAGAAAAAAAGAAAAAGAAAGTAAAGTAAAAGAAATAAAGAATAACAATGACTTGATCAGAGAAACAAGAGACAAAACATCCCCAAGGGCGTTTGGTGCTGACCCTTCATAACCTAGTGGTTCCTCTGAAGTCCCCAACATCCCTGGGTGGGGCACAGGCCTCACCCTCTTTTTTTCTTTTTTCTTTGGTACTGGGAATTCATCCCAGGGTCTTTGCACTAAACCAAACCCCCAGGTCATTTGATTTTTAAAATTTTGACTTTGAGACAGGGTGTTACTGAATTCCCAACCTTGAGATCCTCCTGTCTCAGCCTCCCAGAATGCTGGAATGAAAGGCCTGCACCACCCAGGCCAGGCTTTCATCTCGGTTTATTTGTGCCCTGAGGCAGTCTCGTCACTCAAGGGTAGAGATCTCACGCCTTAATCTTCCACCCAGCAGGGAAAGTGTGGCCTGAATATTTTGCAATTTCCCTTCGGGCACCTAGGCTGTCTCACCCATTGTCTTAAGAGATTTTTGCAAGGGGTGGGGCCGTGCTGTCTACTGACCTTGGTGGCACTTTGCATATCTAAACCGGGGTCAGTCTAACCACAATCACAAAAGACACCTTCCTCAGGTGACCGGAGGCAGGTGGGGACTTCTTTGAATGGATGTTTGCAAGACAACGAAATGGAATTTACTTCTAGGGATCAACAGCTCAGCTTTTTCTGGGAGATACAATTGTATTGTGGGCGCATTTTAAAACTGGGAGCAAAGGTCCCCGAAAAAGTCTAAGTGCTTGGGACAGATACAATCCTAAAAACCAAAATTTTTGTCCAAAAGGATAAAAATTATTGAGGCTCCAGGCTTTATTTTGAGACATGGTCTGGTTCTGTAGTCCAGGGTGGTTCTGAGCCTACATTTTCAATTTTTTTTGAGAGAGAAAGAATATCACTCTGGAGCTCAGGCTGGTCCTGAACTTACTATGTAACCCAGGCTGGCTTTGAATTTATTGCAGTCCTCCTGTCTCAGCCTCCCAAGTGCTGGGATTATTATAGGCATGGGCCACCATATCCAGCTTATGTGGTGCTGGGGAATTGAGCTCAGGGCCTTGTGCTTGCTAGGTGAGCACTCTGACTGCTGTGCTATTTCTCCAGTTCTGTGCTTATTTTATACATATTGGCAGGACTGAGAATTAGTCCCGTGGCCAGCCTTCCCACTGAGCTACATGCCCAGCCCTTCTTTCAAATGCCTATCTCTAAATGGCCCAGCCTGGGCTCAAACTTGAGATCCTGCTGCCTCAGCCTCCCAGAATGCTAGGATCACACACATGCGTCCAGCATGCCCTCAAATTTTTCATCAATCTGAAAAGGTGCTGGTTTCCTCCAGCACCCCAGGGGTTCCAGGCCACCCTCCCTCCCAAGCACCCGGGCTAGGGGAGCTGAAATTCCTCCTTTGAGCCAGAGTAAGGAATCCTTCCCGCACAGATCGCTGGATCTGGAAGTGGGTCGAGCTCTCAGCAGACACCCGGGAGAATGAATACACAAATGTTTGTTTTCTCCTCTCTTCAAATTCCTGAAGGCACAAGGCGGTAAATGAATAAATTGGCCGATCTTTGGCCTCAGAGAGCGCTGCGGGCTCCAGTGAGCTCCCGGCTTTGTTCGCCCCAGACGGCTCTGTCCTCCCTGCTCCCCTTGAAAAGCCACCCGCCTTGCGTTCAAAGAGCTGAAGTCTCCCGCCAGCCTGGGCTTCCCCGACCTAGCGGCGTCTGGCCGGTCTCACAAAGACAAGAAATCGTTAGGCCTCATTAAGGCCTCCCCAGCAGGCCGGCTGGGTCACTTAGGCAAGACTTCGGTCCTCCCCGCTGCCGGAGGAGGGATGAGGGTGGGGGACTTCGAGTCCCCAGACATCGATGTACTTTACACCTCAAAAGTAAAGTTTGTAGTCAGGCCCGGGGTTGGGAGCGCAGACCGGGCATTCCAGCATTCTAGGAGGCTGAGGCAGAAGGATGGCAAATTCAAGCCCAGCCTGGGCAACTTAGATCTCGTCTCAAAATGGGGGAAAAAAAGGAGGAGGGGCTGGGGTTGGAGCTCAGGGTGGAGATGCTGGGCTGCATCCACAGTAACACACCCTGGCGCAAGGCTTATCTCCCCTCCCATCTACCTGCCTCTTGGAATGTATCCTGGGGAAACTTTCCCAGAAAGGTGGGAGAGCTGGTGAATGGACCAGGGCTTCCAGAGTGCAAAATTGCCTCTAAGAATGCAGGTGCATTATCTGTGCATTCCAAGGGATGCCTTGGTGATAACACTGTGAAGTTTGCCAGACTAGGGAATACTAAAGCCCCGAGTGGAAAAGCATCATGGGTACAGACATGAAACAAAAAAGTCCTTTATATGTATATTTAAATTTTCCAAGCATGGTGGCACAGGCCTGTAACCTTCGTTGCTGCAGCAAGAGGTCCCAAGCGTGAGACCAGCCTGGGCACACATATGCGTCCTGTCTCAAAAGATGGGAAGGGCTTGGAGTGCACACTGCAACAAAAATCTTTTAATTACAAACAGTGACAGTTTTATTAAAAATAACGTATGCCAGGCCTGTACTAGGTACATCTTGTGTATTATTTTGTTTTTCTAAAAAAAAGCCTCCATTTTCCTTTTTTATTTGAGGGGCGGGGGGAGAGGGAGGATATCACTGTAGCCCAGGCTGGTCCTGAACTAACTATGCAGGCCATGCTGGCCTTGGACTCACAGCAGTACTCCTGCCTAAACCTCCCCAGTGCTGGGATTACAGGCGTGAACCACCACGCCTGACTCACGTGGTGCTGGGGAATGGAACCCAGGGCCTTGGGCTTGCTAGGCAAGTGCTCTACCATTGAGCTAAATCCCCAATCCCCTTTTTCCTCTTATTCTCCTTTGAAGGCAACACAAGGAGGAGGACGGTGGCCACCCTCCCTGGGCCTGTGGGTCACCCTGGCCTCCCGCCCATACGGGGTGGACTGCAACCTGGGGCCAGCCGCTGCCTCCTCCTTCCAGCCTGCAGGGGCACTCCAGGACAGCGCTCCTGCCTCCCAGGCATCCCCTGCAGTCCTCCTAGGTTACTGAGAGCCTCTGTCCCCGAAAGAGAACACCATGGGGAGCATTGCCGAAAGGGAAAGGCCACCTACCTGCAGGACCCCTTTCTGGACACCCTGTCTCAGTGGGACCCTCTCCGGCACTGTCACCAGCCTGTCATTTCCCTCCTCAGCACCTCTCACCACCTGTCACCACTTCACACATTCCTTTCTTTAATGAGCATTTTGACTCGATTTGGACTGCCCTCGCCTGTGGCTCCTAATTCTGAGCCTCACCTGTCTTCCTGGCTTAAGGTCCCAGACATCCACACAAACCACGGAATGCAGCATTGAGGAGTTGAGGAACAGTTTACCAAACACTGTAGACAACGATACCTGGTGGCACTTGCCTGCTAATCCCAGGAGGCTGAGGCAGGAGGATCACCTCGAGTTTGGGAAGAGTCCAGGCTATGTCATGAATTCAGGATGACATAGTGAGACCCTGACTCAAAGGAGAAACCATCATACGCAGATAAGTATTGTGAGAATAGTTTCTGAATGGGGGCAGGTGAGAGGATATGAGTGAATAAATGAACTGATCATGGACTTGGACCGCGGGGTGGGGGACAGCTGGGCAAGCGCACAGGTAGGTAGGTGACATCTGCCTTTGGCAGGAGGGACTTTTCCTCTGGTGCCACCAGGCTGCGTCTGTGTCAGGCTCTCCTAAGCCAACACCACCGGGTAATCATACACTGAGAACCACAGTGTGACATGTGGTATCCCTGGAGCCTGGAGGCCAGCCCGGCACCTACCCGCTGACCTCGCTGGCCCGAGTGCATCCCTGTCCTCAGTGGGTTCCTGTCCCTAGGGAGCAAACCTCCCATTGGTTAATCCCTGTCCCCCTCCTGGAAGACGGACCCAGGCCATTCACACTGAGCTGCATTCTTAATCCCACCATTTATGTATTTGTTTTGAAGTTGCCTGGGCAGGACTCCAACCTGGGATCCTTCGGCCTCAGTCTCTCAGTTGCTCACTTCCACATGAGTGGGCTGTGTGGTTTCTCCTTTGTTGGTTGGTCCTTGGGAGATTGCAGTCCTCCTGCCTCAGCCTCCCGGAGTGCTGGGAGGACAGGCCTGCCCCACCGGGCCTAGCTTTCACAGTGACTCCGTGTGCTGGTGTTATTCTTGCCCCGTGTCAATGGAGGAAGAGGCAGAGACCAAGAGAGGGTGAGGGTGAGGCAACTGGACCCAGGTGGCACAGCTAGCAGCTAGCCTGACCTAGCGCTGGGCGGGCGCAGGAGGGTCCCTGCTGTCACAGGCTTTGTCTCCTCTGATCCCCATGGGGAAGTCTGTGCTTTCCAGCCACATGGGGGAGCAGCAAGAAAAGCAGAGGGACAGTGAGGGGCTGAGAAGGAAAGCTTCAGAGAAGAGGCAGGGAGGGACCTTAGCCATGGGTCTGTGAATTCTCAGGGCCCAGCACTTTGGGAGGCTGAGGCAGGAGGATCGCAAGTTTGAGCCCAACCTGAGCAACTTGGTGAGAGAGACCCTGTCTCCAAATCAGAACTAAAACATGGGCTGGGACTGGAGCTCAGTGTGAGGGCCTGGGCTGGATCCCCAGTGCCGCCAAAAGGAAGAAAAGAAAAGAAATAAAAGGTCTGAGAGTGTAGCTTGGTGGCTAGAGAACTTGTTTAGCATGTGCAAGGCCATGGGTTCAATTCCCCAGCACATAAAAATCAGCCAGGTGTGGTAGCAGAGGCCTCTAATCTCAGCACTGAGGAGGCTGAGGCCGAAGAATTGCCATGAGCTCAAGGCCAGCCTGGGCTCCATAGTGTGAGTTTAGAACCACCCTGGATTACAGAGTGAACCCCTATCTCAAAAAAGGAAAAAACCTGGGGCTGGGGGAATGGCTGAAGGGTTAAAGCACTTGCCTAGCAACCACTATGTCAAGTGCTAAGTACCCAGGTGTGAGTCCCCAGCACCATATAAGGTGGGCGTGGTGGCACACACTTGTAAATCCCAGTACTCAGGAGACTGAGGCAGGAGGATTGCTGTAAATCCAAGGCCAGCCTGGGCTCCATAGTGAGCTCAGGACCAGCCGGGGCCGCAGAGCGAAACCTTATCTAAAAAAGAAAGAAAAAGAAAGAAACCAACCTGAATTTGTTCCCAGTACCACCATTCATCCCTCCTAGGTCTGTTCCTGGGTTGCAGTGCCCCCTGCCTAGAGACGAGGGGGATGAGGGCTGGGGTGGGGATGCCCTAGGAACTAAGATGATGCTTTAGAAACAGGGAAGGTAAACAGTGCGGATTCTCCCTCCAACCTCCTGCCCTAATCCCCGAAGCCGCGCTGCGTGAGCGCCCACTTGCCTTTAACTAATCCCTAAACTCTGGTCCGTCTGAAGTGGCCGTGGAGAGGCTGTGGGGCCGGGCCAGGCACGCACAATGGCGTGGCCTTCTTACCCTTCTCCTCCCAGCTGGGCCCTCTGGTGACCCTCAGAAGATGGACAAACAAACAGCAAGGCTGTCCTGGTAGGGAGGAGACATGGCCCCCCAGTTCTGTGCTGATCCCTGAGTGAGCAGGAGCCCTCCTCCCCCACCCCCCATCCCCACCCCAGCCTGTCGCCTCCTGGTGCCCCTCCTTCCTCAGGCCAAGAACTGGGGAATGGATTTTTGGAGGCTGGGTGGGAGGAGGGTGTGGCATGAGGAAGCACCCACCTCCCTGAATTCTGGGCACTGCTAAGGCCACCCAACCCCATCTCGGGCACCTTCACAGATCCTGCCATTCAGCACCCAAGGGCTCCTGGCTCCTGGTGAAGGAGGGGCATTGTGATTCCCCGAGCTCGAGCTCGTAAAAAGAACCCAGCCCGGGAAGGAAGTGGAGCTTTGTCCCCCTGCGTTTTGAACTCCAGAAGAAAGCACAGAGGACAGCTGGCGCTCTTCTGCTATAAATGCCCATCTTTCTTCCGCTTTCTCCTCTGAGGTCCCTTGGCTTTCAGACAGTGGAGCCCTGCCCCAGAGCCTGGTGCTGGCCACGCCTCTCCTGGGCATCTTCAGGAAGGGATGAAGACAATTGAACCTGGCTACACTGTAGACACTGACTCCTGCTACATTGTACATTGTACAAGTTCAAGTAGTGAGATCCTGACTTAGAATCAAAAAATAAAAAGTGAGTTGGGGACATAGGTCAGCATGGGGGCCCAGGGATCTGTTCCCAGTAGACCTCCCCACCCTCACCCCTGTCATTAAAGGAGAAGGAAAGAAAAATCTTTCTGAATGGAAGGGACACATGTATGAAGTGACCGCGGGCAGATCGTACCCGTTTTGTTCTGAAGATGGAGCCCAGGGTCTTTGCACTGAGCTTCATCCCCAAGCCTTTTTAAAAAACTTTTGATTCTGAGTCAGGGTTTCACTAAGTCACTCAACTGCCTGGGCTGGGTTCGAACTTGCCACCTTCCTATCTCAGCCTCCCAGAGTGCTGGGATTACAGGCATAAGCTATGGGCCCAGCCACTGCTGACTTTTTAGCACCACTGAGTGCTCTGCCCTTGGGGTACTCGTACCCGGTGACCCTCTACACCCCTGCTTCCTTATCTCGGCAACCAAGGAGCCCCACTGTAATAAATCACTGGGGCAGGAACCGGCAGCACGGGCTGGGTGCCTGGCTCCTCCGGGTCCCACCAGACACCGTGTGCTCTTCCGTAAGGCCTGCATCTTTTGAACCAGGGCTGCTGCTGTCTATAAAATTTTAATGCATGGGTTTTCCCATTGTTTGCGTCCATGGGCAGCAGGTGCTTCCTGTGGTGTTGGGGTGTGGCTGCCAGGGGAGCGCAGGGAGGTCTGCAGGAGGGGGCGTCGTGTCCCTGGAATGCTTTTGCTGCCGCAGATGGACCGCTGGGTCCCCCAGATACTAACAGTAACAGGCGAGCGTCCGCTTACCCCCCACTTTATGAAGCAAGAGTTGTCAGCTGTGAGGTGTTTTGAGACAGGGTCTCACTCTAGCCAGTTTGTTTCTGAACTCACCATGTAGACCAGGCTGGCCTTGGATTCATGGCAATCCTCCTGCCTCAGCCTCCCGGTGCTGGGGTTATAGGCGTGCACCACCGTGCCCAGCTTCATCACAAGCCATGTTTATCCTGTGGGTGGGCAGGTGCTGGGGATGGACCCCAGGGCCTTTGCACTGAGCTGGAACATCCCCAGCCAACTCCCCCCCACACACACACCTTTTTTTTTGTTTTTGATTTTGAAACACAAAGTCACTGAGTTGCCCAGGCCAGGTCCACATTTGCAATCCTCCCGCCTCAGCCTCCCACAGTGCTGGGGTGACGGGCCTGCCCTGCGCCACGGGGCCAGGCTCATGCTCTTTTCCTAAGAAACAACAGAAGATTCATTTTCGGCTTCTCTCTCTGAGTTACTCGTTTTGCGTCGTCTTTGTAGCGAACACACACGCCCCGCACACACCCACGCACCCACCCTGCGCCTTGGACATCATGTTGCCTGGGAGTGTTTTCCTAGGCCGCAAGGCCAGGGGCCCACAGAGCCTCCTCAGCCCCCCCCCCCCCCCCCCCCCCCCCCCCCCCAAGGGTCTGCGGACGTGCAAGGGTGATTGTCTTTCACGGCCAATCCTTCCCTCTGTCCTTGGCTACCGGCCTCCTTCTTGGGGGACGAAACAGGCAGGACCCTGCAGGGTCAGGTTGGCCCCTCCAGCTCTGAGAGGAGGAGGAGGAGGAGGAGGAGGAGGAGGGTGGGAAACAATTACTCCCGCAATTCAGACACGGATGCTAAAACACTCAGGGCCCAGCCGCGAGGTTTACCTAAATTATCTGGGTAATTGCCTCCATTTTCGGCTGGGATTTGGCTTCTGCAAATCCCTGGCTTTCAAAATGGAAAGTAATGAGATTCGCTGCTTAAACCCAAGTGGAGAGGCCGGCAGGGTGCGGGGCCTCATCAGGGCGGCCCGGAGGGGTGGGAGGCCCAGTGACACACACATCCTCCCAGTCTGCACCTGGAAGGAAATTTATTTTTAAGACAGGGTCTCGCTCTGTAGCTCAGGCTAGTCCCGAACTCACTGTGGAGCCCGGGCTGGCCTTGAACTCACAGCAATCCTCCTGCCTCAGCCTTCCGAGTGCTGGGATGACAGGCGTGCACCACCATGCCCGGCTTATGTGGTCCTGGGAAATCGAACTTAGGTACTTAGCACTTGCTAGGCAAGCACTTTAACTGCTGAGCTGTTCTTCCAGTCCTGAGAGAAGGAAATTATTGTAGGCTACTTTGTATGCCCTGAATCACTGAAGTGTTAGAAAGGAATAAATAGGGCTGAAGGAATGGCTCAACAGTTAAAGCGTTTGTATAGCAAGCCCTAGGTGCCCGGGTTTGATTCCCATGCATCACATAAATGGGGCATGGTGGTGCATGCCTGTAAGCCCAGGACTGTGGAAGCTGAAACAGGATGATTACTGTGAGTTCAGGACCAGCCTGGGCTACAGAGCAAGACCCTTCTCAAAAACAAACAAGCAAAAGACTCCTCCAGGTCTTCAGGATAGAGCACTTGGCAGAGCATACAAGCTGTTGTTGTCTGGGTTTCGGTTTTGTTTTGAAGAACTGGCACTGCAGCCCTTGCACTGAGCTGCTTAGCTGCCATTTTGAAAATCTTATATTTCAAAGGAGGGCCTCACCAGGTCGCCAGTTTGCCCAGGCTGGGCTCAAACCTGCAAGTCTTTCTGCCTCAGCTTCCCAGAGGACTGGGATGACAGGTGTATGCCACCCAGGCCAAGACCTGGCTAAGATCCTGGTTTGACCCCTGGCCCCAAAATAAAAATAAAAACAAATGAAATTAGTGACCATTTCTCTCATAGGTCACATGAAGACCAGTGGCCTGGGCGTGGCCTCCTGGCCTGGGCAGGACCACAGAGAATAAGCCCCAATGATGTGATAGTTTCAAGCAGAGGAAATGGCACAGATTGCAAGCATAGCATGCCATCTGCAAGAAACCTTTATTAAATCGGGTCATGGGGCACTCTGAGAGGCTGAGGCAGGAGGATCCCAAGTTCAAGCTTAGTCCAGGTGATTTAGTGGCTTAGTGAGATCCTATCTCAAAATCAAAAATCAAGAAGTGGCCTGGGGTTGGAGCCAAGGTGAGGAAGGCCTGGGGCTCTCTCCCCACTATCACCCCTATCCCCCACATTCACAAGGTCTTTCACAGTCACCTGGTCATTTGTGAAGCCCCCCAGTGACCAGTGTAGTGAGTCACAACCTCCAGGCCCTGGCCAGGCTACTTGGTGTCACTTTAGAGAGACGATAGTGACCTGGCTTTGCACACACTGTCATCTGCTCTGCAGAGGAGGCCGCAGAGAAGCTGAGAACCAGGGACGGGACCAGGCCCGGCGGGGAGATTGGGGACCATGTTGTGGGTGACTGCAATGTTCATGTCCAGGCTGAAATGACTCCAGGAGGAAGATTCAGAAGCCAGCAGGCTGAGGCAGGGCTGTTGTCCCCAGCCAAGGAAAGGGGGTTGGCCTAGATGATCTGGCTTTAAAGAATCTGGTCAGGACAGCTTGCCTAGCATGCACAAGGCTCTGGGTTTGAATCCCCAGTGCCACATTAAGATTAGCCAAGCATGGTGGCATATACCTATAATCCCAGCACTCAGGAGGCTGAGGCAGGAGGACTGCTGTGAGTTTAAGGCCAGCCTGGACTATATAGTGAGATCAAAACAGCGCAGATTACAAAGCAAGACCCTGTCTCAAAACAAAACAAACGAACCCAACAACGAGGAATTGATCCAGGTAGCAGGGCCTGGTGGTTTATGCCTGCAATCCCAGCACTCTGGGAGGATGAGGCAGAAGGATTGCAAGTTTGAGCCCAGCCTAGGCAACTGATGAACTTTGTGAGACCCAGTTTTGAAAATTAAAAAACAAAGGGGGCTGGGAATATAGCAGAGTGTGAAAATCCTGGATTGAACCCTCAGATTTTTAAGCGGGAGGTGTGGGGGGGCACATATGAAAAGGCAGCCAGGTGTAATGGAGCACATCTGTAACCAGCCCTGTGCGAGGCTGAGGCAGGAGGATTGGAGGATTGCAGGTTTGAGCCCAAGCTGGGCAATTTAGCATAGCAAGACCTCATCTCTAAAAATAAAATAAAGGGGTTGAAAGAATAATAGCTCAGTGGTTAAAGTGACTGCCTAGCAAGCAGAAGGCCCTGGGTTCGATTCCCCAGCACCACATAAGCCGTCCGTGGTGGTGCACGCCTATAATCTCAGCACTTGTGACGCCTGAGGCAGGATGATTACCATGAGTCCAAGGCCAGTTTGGGCTCCATCATGAGTTCAGGACCAGCCTGGGTTACAGAGCGAGACCCTGTCTCAAAAATAAATAAATAAATAAATAAATAAATAAGTAAGTAAAATAAATTTAAACCTAGGGTCTGGCCCAGGCTAGGCAAGCACTCCAGGACTGAGCTCCAGCTCCAGCTTTCCTATTGTTAGAGAATAGCTTTGAGGTCAGCTTCATAGCGAGGCAAATTTTATGAGAAGAGGATCATGTCTCAGTGATCACGATTCAATGAATGAATGCGTGAATGAATGACTCAGCCACCGGAATAATGGAGGAGACCCTGCATTTCCCCAGGCTACCAGCAGGTGGCGCCAAAGGACAGGCGTAGCGCAGGGCCCGAGCCCGGGCCGCGGTCGGCTTCCTGCTGTGTCCCAGCTCTGCAAAACAGGTAGCTGAGACCCTTTTCCCCCGGGAGGAGCCGAGAGGCAGCCCCGATGCACCGCAGCTCTCCTTCCTGCCTGACCTCTGTGCCCTGCCTCAGAAACTAGGGAAGGACACCAGGGGACCTTGTGAGCCAACTGCCAGCACCGCACAAGGGGCCTGTTTCGGGTCAAACCGACCGGAGGCTCCGATCCCGTCCCGACTCCCGCGGGTCTTGCGATTGGCCGTCCCCATCATCTTGGGGCAAAGTCTGGACTGGACCAAAGGTGGGTGGGAGATTTGGTGTGGGATGGGGAAGCTGTCTTGGGGGGACAGGCTGGGGGCCTTGGAGGGAAGGAGGTGACCTCAGCTGCCACCATCTGGTCTGAAATCAAGTCCCCGCCTGAACCCCAGGTGGAAATCTACCCCTGGCAACCCAGCAGGATTTGTCTAGGCTGGTGTGGCTGTGACAGGCCTTTCTTGGGCCCTGGCTGGCCAGAGGGGAGGGGAGGAAAGCGGGGGTCCTCCTGTTCCTGTGAGCATTGTGGGGGGGGAGGGGGCTGGGCCTCGCTGGGCCTGCGTGTGTGCGTGAGCCCGTGTGTGTGTGTGTGTGTGTGTGTGTGTGTGTGTGTGTGTGTGTGTGTGTGTGAATTGTGTGGTTGACTGAAAAAAAAGCAAAAACACAAAACAAAAATAAAAAGCTGTAAGGGACAACAGAGCAGACAGAAGACAGATTCCCAGAGAGAGGGGCCTGGGGACCGGTGTGGACTCGAACCCTATGCGCGTCTCAAGTGTGTGCCTTCAAAAGGGATCGCCTGCCAGGGGAAAAGCGCACAACTTTGATCCTGTTCATTTTTGTCCTTAGAAAAAGATCCAGGGGACCCTCCAGCCCCAAAGCGTCACCCCTCTGCGACCCCCACCCCGCACACCTGTCTTTCGAAGTTCAAGTCCCAGCGACATGAGGGACTTCACAGAAAGCTGAACTAACTCTTCTCTGCAGATCCACGGAACCCGAGACCACCCCACCCTGTGCCGTAATCCCATCATGCCGAAGCCAGGGCCCCCCGACACTGGAACCCCGTGGTCGCACCACCCAGGACCTCCCCTGCTGCTCTTCTTACTCTGGATCTTGAAGTGGGAGGCTTCTAGTAAAAGGTAATTTTGTTTTATGAAAAGAGATTTCCTTTTATTACCTGCTAGAGCTGGCCGGGACGGGGAGGGTGACCCTGGCAACAGGAAGTTAACACGGAAGTCGTCGGGGTGATAATGGGTCTTCATAATCATTGGGCTGATAACTTAATATCATTAATTAATCAAGTAATTATACAGTGCCTGAGGTGCTCCTGGGTCTGGAGGCTTAG
>PVKB01004352.1:57500-146947 GCA_004027205.1 Ctenodactylus gundi | reverse complement strand
CACACACACACACACACACACACACACACACACACACACTCACACACACTCACACACACACTCACACACTCACACATACACACACTCACACACTCACACTCACACACACTCACTCACACACACACTCACACACTCACACACATACACACTCACACACATACACACACTCACACACTCACTCTCACACACTCACACACTCACACTCTCACACACACATACACACACACACACACACACACACACACAATGTTAGCTTTCCACCTCCAAATACCTACATCCAAAAATCAATCTGACAGGAACATGCATGTCAGCAAATAACTCACACTTGTAAGTTAACTAAAAACCCACACTTACCCTTAGAGTTTAAGCTTATAGTGAAAGTGCAAGTTCTGCCAATTAAATAAATCTTCCAGGGCAGATGCATGCCAACTTCTACTCTCCTAGAAGAGGCTCGTTGTAGTAAGACGCCATTGTAAACAATCATTGAGTAAATGTTCTATTAATATTTATTCAGGCTTACTTTTCCACTACATATAGCAAATGTGTGTTAATTATTAACGTAATTGTGGGCCATTGACACATTTTAATATGATTACATTAACTTAAGCATTTGCATGCATGCATCTATATGTAATAAGTACGGAATTTTGTAGGTACAAAGGAAATACACCAGATGCACTGCCAGCCATACAAACCAATTCAGAGGTCTGTGTACATAGACAAAAGTCATATCCCTTCATTAAATGAGAATCTATCAAAAAGAACACAGTTCCTCAAAATGACCAGTAAATATAAAACAAAAAAGCAAATATTTAGGGAAGCAGCACAGACAATTTTAAACTGTGAGTCTGGGAGACCATCTGGGAACGAGACAAGGCAGAGAACACATCTCCTAAGTAACAGTAGAAACATACGTGAGACAACCCTCCAGTAGAAGTTATTATTTTGCCCTCCTAAAGTGAAGTAAATTTGTAGAATTTCTCTCAACACAGCATGAATTCCTAGACAACGGCAGCAGGAATACCTACAAGAGGCATGAACAGAGCCTCTCGTGTTAAGAAGTTTGTACCTCTTGGAGGAAATCTGTGCCATCGGCAATTGTCCAGGATGCACAATTAGCCACTAGCTGCACAAAGCATTGGAATAACTAAAGGTCTCTGTGTGCCAAATACTTGCTGTGGAACACAGAGGTGAGCTGACCCCAAGCCTCACTCTCAAGTTCAAAGAAAACTTTCTCTTATTGTTAAAAAGAGGTACCGGGCCCAATAGTTTCTACTAATCTTTATTGCCAATACCCTAGGCCCCCAGACAAGGATGCTGAGCAGGCCTCTGGCTCCACATAACACAGACCAGGGAGACAAAAAAGAACTTAACAAAAGGATAAAACCTACAGACGACAGGATTCAGGCCAAGCATGCAAATTGGGCACAAAAATGGGAGGCCAGAATCAACAGGCAAAATGTAACAATGGAAAAACCCTACATAGAAACTTACTATGGCCACAGCCAACCTTGCAGAGGGAATTTTAGCATGCTGCCCACATCAGAGTTCAAGGCGGGAGCGCCCTGGGCTACTCTCCCATCAAATATCCATTCCCAGCTACACGGGAGTGGGAGAAGACCCTCTGAAAGTTTAGTCTCCCTTAACAGGGGTCTCATTTCCACTAACCACGAGCTTCTTGCATGATGCTAGGCTGAGGTCCATTTTAGACATGCCTCTCCTTTCTCAAGGAATTACAAAGAAATACAGATGATACCTGTACACAAGGAAAGTCATAAACTATGATGCCTAATGAAAGGGTTTATTTCTAAAGATTGTATATCAAAACTACTTCATAGTCAGTGCTAACACATGGGGAAATAACACTTGATTTCATTTACTCGTTGAATGCATTTCTATTCCTTTCAGAAATTGAAACCAGGCAGTCCAGTTGCAGATAGCAACGGACAGAACATGAGAGAAGGGGATGCCCACATCCACCTCAGCTGTGGAGGGCACGGGGAGAGCTGTGAGGAACATACAACTTCAACTCCAGGTCCAGAAAAGAGACCTAGCAGCTGAGAGCCCCCACTAACAAGGGGACAGCTGCAGATTCTCGTATTGGCAGTGTTTTTGGGTGGGCAGCAAGAGCACAGCTATGTGATGTACCCAATGCACAGACTCCTGACTTGGGCTCCACAACCCCCCGTGCCAGCCAGCCCCTTCCCTTGAGAGACAAACCCAGCACCAGGTCATCAAAATATAGAGCCATTGCTATCTGGATTCATAACTGAATGACAATAGACTGCTGCTTTTCTTTCATGATTGAAAAGAAACTCATACTGCAGTTCTAAACTTCTTTGGACCTAGAACTTGTGTGTGTTCCATTGCTTAGCTGGGTTGTAAAGTATAACAAAGGCTGACGGGTATGTCACAACTGTCCGCCACGTGAGAATTTGCACAGTGCACACGGCAGTATAGTAAGCACTTCCACCACATTATCAATGAGTACTCTTTAAGACTATTCATACACCTCTAGTACACTTGCTTCCTAGTGACTGTAGCCATAAGCATTTCTCAGATTAAAGGGAAGGAGGCATTTTTGCTGCTAAGAAAAATAGTTACTGGAGTTGGTGGTGGTCTGATACCAAAGGGCTAAAGACAGGAGGAGGATTTTTATGCTTTTCTCTTTAGCATCTTGTCCTCAGGGCACAAATACATAAGGAGCTGACATTATGCCAGGCAGAATAACTGGCACCAAATGAGACCATAGTCATCCAGTAGGGGCAAGGGGCCAGCACACCATCACAGAAGCCAAGCAGGCTCAGACAACTCTTCTAAGGTTTGCCAAAGGAATTTTTAATTATACAATAACATCTAATAAGAAAATATCATTGTATAGTGTGTTACAAACAGAGAAGTCTCGACGACCACCTATCATAATAGCAGTGCTTTAGATAATCTCGGTATTCAGAGAGCAGTTTACCCAGAGGCAGTTTGGCTAGGGAAATCACTAAGGTCCAAATGGCTCAAATAAACATTTCCAAATCTCTGCCCTGCACTGCAAGGCTGTCCAGAAAAGACGACAGACTTACAAAGTCCCAGGAATGAATTCTGGAAGTTCTCCTGAAGATGCAAACATTGCCAGGAAAATTCATCCTGTTTCCTTAATAATATTTGAAGCACGAATTTTAGTTGTAGATTTACAAGCACAGCCCTGCTCAGAGTCCCAGCAAGAAGCGGAATATGAAAAAATATTTTAACAACGCAAAAGTGTCTGTCATCCTTGCTAGGCACCTTCATAATCACACCAAAAAAAAAAAATAGTTCCAGGGGAATGTTTAATAAAGCATCTGTAGAACAATTTTAAAAGGAATTCTATCTTATTTATATTGTTTTTTAAAAATATACAAATTGTTTCCCTTGAAGTAACTGTGGCATTTTAGAGGGACTTAAATTTTTACTTATCTTTGTGTGTGTGTGTGTGTGTGTGTGTGTGTGTGTGTGTAGCGTGTTACTGGGTATTCGACTTGGGGCCTTTATATTGAACTACATCCCTAACCCAATTTTCTTATATTTTTAAATTTTGAGACAGGGTCTCCTGAAGTCATTAAATTCCCAAGGCTGGGCTTAAATGTACCATCTATCTGTCCCAGCCTCCCACAGTGCTGTGATTATAGACCTGTGCCACCAGGCACAACATAGATTTTTATTTTATTTTACTCTTATTAATTTATGGTTGTGCAAAAAAAAAACCTTATGGTAGAATTTATCCTACTTCTACAGTGTTTCTCATTTTTGCATCTTCAAATGTCTACAGAGCCAAAAACAAATAGGTGATAGTTTGCTTATTACATCCTCTGACTGTTATGCACATTTACACACTTCTTTCCCTAGAGACAAGGAGGGTGTTTGGGCCACTGCCTTGGATTTTTTTTTTTCCAGGAGTAATAATGCTTGTTAGTAAATCTGTTGCACAATTAAATTGCTCCGGTATGAGATCCTCACACCAGACATTCACAATCTTTCTTTAACATATGAAAATTGTTTACATTCTTAAGTGAGAAAACAAATAGCACAGATGTGACAGTTCCCACAAAGTTTATATAACTTTAGTATAATTGCTATTTCAACATTGTATTAGTTTCCAATCACTCATAACAAATTGCTATGACCTCAGTGGCTTCAAAACAACACAGAATTATGCTCTCAAAGATTGTGGGAATCACAAGTTCTGAGTGCTGTGGTTTGAGTAAGAGCCCCCAGAGACTGTATGTTGAAGGCCTTGTCCCCAGTCCACGGTGCCTTTGTAAGGTGGTAGAATATAATCCCTAGAAAATACCAAATACTGTTTCAGGAATCATTTAGGCAGCAGTTACACTTTGCATGATGCCCCTTTCTTTGTGGTATAGGTTGGCCATGCAAACACCATCTGTCTTTGTTAGTTATTCTTGCTAAGACACAACACCCAGCACCCACAGCTTAAAGGAGGAAAGGTTTGTCTTAGCTCACAGTTTCAGAAGGTCTCAGTCTATTCATGGGAGGCTGGCAATGGTGGGAGGGCACAGGGAAGAGTGGTTCATCAGTATGATGGGCCAAGAAGCTGACTGAGGAGGGCGGAGCCAGCATCCATTCTTCCGGGGCACACCCAGTGATCCCCTTCCAACCAGGCCCCACCTCGTAGCACTACAGGAAATAAATGGATTGACTCCATGATTGAATCGCCTTCTGAACATGAGGTTTTTGGGGGACATTCCAAATCCAAACCATAGTGCCACCTCAGAGAAGGGCCTCAGTGCACAGAAAACCCAACATCTACAACTTAAGGAAGGAGATATTTGTTTTAGCTCCCACTTTCATAAGGTCTCAGTCCACTAATGGGTGGCTAGCAATGGTGGAAACACACGGCAGAGGCCCAGCTGTTCATGGTGTGGCGGACAGTTTAGGTCTGGAATGTCCTCCAAAAGTCTCATGTATTTGGATGTTATGAATTATCTATGGAACCAGGTACTGTTAGGAGATGGGGCCTGATCTACAAGGGCAGACCATGAGGATGATGAGGTAGAGGACAGGAATGTGGCAGATTACAGATTAGATTACAGGTACGTGGTGGAATTAGGAGTTTAAACCTGGAAAGGGTGGAACACTGAGGCTGGAGCCAGAAGGGATGGCTCCCTGGGACAGGACCTGGAAGGATATATGTTACTTCCTTCTTTCCAGGACTTGACTTGGCTTCCTGTTTGCAATGCCGTGAAGAGCTGCCTCTGCCTCCACTCTGCCGAGCGCTTCCATGTTTCCAGCTGCCCATGAATGCACCGAGACCTTCTGAAACTGTGAGCTAAAATTAACCTTTTTTCTCCTAATGTGTGTATGTTAGGTATTGAGTCACAGTGACAAAAAAAAATTTAAGACAGGATGCTGTGTAAGCAAGAGAGACCAGAGCTAGCATACAGCCTTCCGGGTCATGTCCACCCCTTCTCAGCAGGCCCCCCTCTTAACAGCACAAGACTGTCTCGGCAATGCACAACATCCAATGCCTGGGGTCTCTGGGAGACAGTCCAGATCCTGGCCATAGCAGGTAATTCAGTGAGAAAAAAGAAAAGGCACACGAGACCGAGGGAAAACGTGAGAAATGTGTAACAGGCGGGAATATGCATCCGTCCAGCAGAATAACCAGTCTGGAAGCATGATACTCCGTGACATTTAGGAGTTACAAGAATCATAGCAAGCCAGGTGCGAGATCTGGGCCAACTGCGACGTTACGGTGAAGAGAGTGAACTTCCTCACACAGGCGTTTACGGAACTCTCAAGGATAATGAAGTGGGGAATTTCAAAAGCACAAAAGATCGTGCTTCGGAAATATGATTATGCGTTAGCACACCCTGGGGAACGGAGCGGAGGGGCTGAAAGTATGTGATGAGATGAAAAGTCGTCCAATATTCCTGGAACGAGGCGATGAGGACCTATACTAGGGTGCTGGCTGTGAGAAGCAAAGTTACCACAGAGCTGCAGGGGACCCAGCAGTAAGGATGGGCTGTGCTCGGTGTTGGGGGGTCGGACGAAGGAGAAGGAGAAGAAGAAAGGGAGACAGAAAAAGACAGGACGAAAATGACAACCCAGCACGTGGCCGATACACAAGAACGGGCACGTTCATGGCAAATTCTGCAGGGTGCCTGACTCCAAGCGCGTCAGCCTGGGAGGTAGTGCTCACATACGGCGGGGTGTTAGCGTCCCTTCACTGTGACAGAATAGCCTGGGGGAATCAACTTAAAGGAGGGATCGTTGACTTTGGCTCACCATCCGGGAGGCTCGGGCCCATGGTCGTTGGCAGGGCTGCTTGGCCTACCCGGCAGGTGCCTTGTGGCCGGGTCGTGCGGCAGAGGAGGTCTCTTTGAAAGCAAAGAAAACAAGAGGAAGGGACTGTGTTCATCTCTATGGCTACAACCAAACTACCAGAAACTGCACTGCTTAACACAACAGCAGCTTATGTTCTCAGGGCACTGAGGTCTCAGTACTGCCTCGGAGACTCTAAGCAAGTTTGCTCTTTCCCTTTCAGCCCCTGGGGGTCCCGGATGTCCTTGGTGAGGGCCTAACTCCAAGCTCCGCCTCCATCTTCTCGTGGCTCCTCCTCTCTGGTTCTTCTCCTCTTCCGGCTCTTGTGTTTGGGTTTAGGCCCCGTCTGGATAATCCAGGAACAATCTCATCTCAAATCCTTAGTGACACTTGCAATGACTGCTTTTTGTTTTTCCAAATAAGGTCACGTTCCCAAATTGTATTAGTCAGATGTGGACATTTCTTTTGGGAAGCTACTGGTCAATCTGCTACACAGATCGAGAAGATTGATTGATTTAATAGATAAGTGAGAGCCAATTTCCCCCAAGCAAAAGAACTCCAAGTAATTTACATACATGGCTCTCCCTCAGGATGGTGCACAGTCTCCCACCCATCAAAGACAGGAGCCAATAATGGCTTACTTCCAAACAATACAGTACAGTGAAAAAAAAACTTATAGTACATAAGATACTACCTTTGCCAGATGCCCAGTGATATCATTTTAACAACATGTGTCCCCCATAGGATGGGATGAGAGAGGCATTTACTTCTGTTGTCTTCCTTCTGGGAATCTCCAGCCCCAGCCAAACCACAAAAAAGCATTAGACCAACAGATAAACCTATGTTGAGAAACATGCCGCAAAATACCTGTCTAGTTCTCCTCCACGTTTATCAAGGTTATCAGAAACAAGAAACAAATGTCACCGTCTGAGGGAACCCAAGGAGACACGGCGTGGGATGCAGGACCAGCAAGAAAACCCATCTGTAAAATCTGAGGAAAACTTTGTTTCATGTAGGTTTTAATTAATAATAAGGTATCAATGTTGGTTTATTAACCAGACGTGGTAATCCAGCACTCTGGAGGCTGAGGCAGGAGCATGACAAGTTCAAATCCAGCCTTGGCAATTTCATCATTTAGCAAGAGCTGGTCTCAAAACACTAAAAAATTAAAAGGGGTGAAGGATGTAGGTTAGTATGAAGGCCTTAAGTCAATCTCAAGCACCACAAATATATATATATATTATTAGTGATAATGTATATTTAAGTGAGATAAGGCTGAATTACGGTAGGGGGTTATCTAGGGAGATTCCAAAAGTATCTTCATAAATTTTCTATTAATTTAGGACTATTTCAAAGTAACACAATGATTTTTTTAAATACACATTACACTTCTGAGCTAAAGGTGTGAGGGCCTAATACAGAGTATTTGGACCTAAGCATTATTGTTTGAGACAGTATCTTACTCTGTAGTCTAGGCTAGTCACTATGTGGCCCAGGCTGGCCTTAAATTCACAGCAGTTCTCCTGCTTCAGCCTCTCAAGTGCTGGGATTACAGGTGTACTCCACTGTGCCCAGCTTGCGCGGTGCTGGGGAATCAGAGCCAGGGCCTTGCAAACTATCTCCTCCATTAATTCTCTCTTCCTTTTGCTTCTGGGACTCCATTTACGCAAGGATTTGATCTTTCGTGCAGTTCTATTGTCATTTTCCCTACTACCAGGACACAATATCTGACACCCACAACTTTTCCCAACATCCACAGCCTCAAGGAGGAGAGGTCATTTTAGCTCCTGTTTCAGGGATCTTGTTCTGTGCATGGCTGGCTGGCAAGGGCGGAAAGGCCTGGCACGGAGGAGAGCTGTTCACTGCACACAAGGCAGGAAGCAGACAGAGCAAAGGCCAGGGTTGGACAGGTCGTGCCCCATGACCCACCCCTCCATCCAGCTCCTCACAGTGCACAAAACCATCCATGGGTCGATCTACCGATGAGTCAGTGCCCCAGAATCCATTCACTTTCTGAGACTTTTGGGGACATTTTAGATTTAAACCATAACATCCCCGGAGCACCTCCACTCTTTATTTCTCCTTCCCCCTCTCTGGCTTCACCGGGGCTATTTTTCTGCCGAGCAATAACATTCAGTTGAATCATATTTTCTTCTATCTATTTTGTGGTTGATCTTTTTTGCTTATCTAACTGTATTTCTTTAGATGCCAATTTCCATTGGTGCATCTTTATTTCTAAATCATACATTTATTTTTTCTTAATAGATTTGAATTCTCTGATGCGATTTTTCATCTTGTTATCTTCTTTTGGCTTTTATTATTAGGATGTGTTTGTGATATATAATAGTTACATTCACCTTTGAGAATTGGTACGTACATATTCGTGTAATGCCACGGCAGAAGGGCGTGACAGAGCTCAGGCACTAAGTTCGTGACAGCCAGGAAGCAGAATGGGGAAGCAGGTCCAGAGCCAATCAATCACATATATTTTTACCTTTTCCTTTTTGATCATTTTTATTAGGATATGTTTGTGGATGCATCATGGTTACATTCATCTGGGGCCGCTGGCCTATGCAGATGCCACGTCTTGATCACTTTTGATCTGTTAACCTGTCCCTTCTTCCTTTCCTCTTATCACCTTTCCCATCTTCAAGAAGTCTGTTTCTGTTTATCTCACCATTTCTTCTTTAAACCACATGTATTTTCTCTCCTCTCTCTCTCTTTTTTATAACCACTCGGTTTTACCTTTTGAGTGCTTGGCATTTTTGATTGAATGGCAAATATTGCATAAGAAAAATTATAGAGGCTCGGGATATCTTTCTCTGGATTTCCCTTTGTGTTATCAGCTTTTTGCTAACACAAGATATCTGCCATACACAACTTCAAGGAGAAGGATTCATTTTGGCTCACAGCTCCAGAGGCTTCAGTCCGTGGGTGACAGGCCCCATGGCAGACGCATCATGGCTGAAGGGTGTGATGTAGGAGAGCTGCTCACTTCATGGCAGCCGGGAAGCAGAGGACAGGAACAAAGCCAGAGAAGATGCACATACCCCTCAAGGACATGCCCCACCATAAACTTCTTGCTCCAAATAGGCCTCAGCCCTTAAGAGCAAATTCAGCTAATGAACCGCTTATTAACCTGACTGATGAGGTTAACACCCTCATCATCCAATCATCTCTCTACCACTACCCCCTGAACATTGGGGATCAAGCCAGTACATGAGTCTTTGGGGGACACTTCTTCTTCAAATCATGTCATCTTTCTTCCAGTGGGCAGCCAGATCTGTTTGGTCCCATCAGTCCTTGTGAAGTCTGGTGCAGTTCCAATTAGTCTTAAATCAGGGTGTGATATTTCAGAGGCCTTGCACTTTCAAATTTCATCTCTATCGCACTCTAAGAATGACAAAGCCCTGTTTAGCGTTCTGACCTCTCGGCATCCAGTATTTTCGTAGCTCTTTAGTTTCTTTTTCTTTGCACCTGAGGAGGTGGCATACAGCTGGAGGAGAAATGGCAAAGATATGGTAGTCACATCAAGGCACTTCCTTTCTCTCTGGATCCTGCTCCCTTGAGTCTTGGCTACGCTATTTGATTTCCCATGAATTCAAACAGCTACTTTGGATGAAAACTCTGCCTTTCTACAGTGTATTCAAGGAAACGTTGGTTTGATGTAAGCTATTCTGTAACCCTCAAAAGTTGAAATTCTAAGGTTTTTTAGCTTTTTCTCTTGGCTCAGTAGGCATCAGTTCTCTGATGCAGTAAACTGCAGAAAACACATCTCTAAGGCATCCAGAAAATAAGAGCCTCACATAGACACTTGAGGTGAGAGATGAAGGCCATAATCTATAATCTTCCCTCCTTGGATTCAGGGACAGGGGCCAACTAGGGCCTGGCACCAACTCTTACCAAAGAAGATGTCCTTCTGAATTGTCACTCTTTTTTCCATGTACGTCATAGAAATGAGTGAGAGGATTCAAGAATATGGAATAGGTCTTTGATCTTCGGTACAAATTTTCTCGGTGGAGGTTTGAGTCTTACGATCACGTGGATTCCTGGGTGCCCAAGACAACAGTGAGTCAGGAGAAGCTCCACTCTCCACACTGCTGCATAGCCAAAGCAAACTTACCATAAAAACATCCACCTCTCTGTCAACCCAGCACTCTGAAAGGCAGAGGCAGGAGGATCACAAACTGGAGTAAGCCTGGGCAACTCAGCAACTTAGCAGGATCCTGCCTCAAAAAATAATAATAATAATTAAATAATCTTTTAAAAGCTGAGGATGTAGCTCTGTGCTAAGGTCCTGGATCTAGTCTTTCATAATTCAACAGGGAAAGAAAGAAAGAAAGAAAGAAAGAAAGAAAGAAAGAAAGAAAGAAAGAAAGATTAAAAGTAAAGAGGGGTCTGGAAAACTATATTGTTTTGCTTTGCTTTGCTTCACTTCCTGGGTCTTCCTTTTCTGAGTCCATGAACAAGAGTTCTCTGGACTTTAAACTCAGTTCACTCCTTGAGGGCCAATCACAAATTCAGGGCAATCGCAAATTAGTTTTCTTTGAACTTGCCCAGGGTTCTGACTTTTATCCATAATACTATCACCATGGGAAAACATTTCATAATGTAGCCCATTTATAGCACAGTTCCCCAGAAAGATATGGATCGCCTTGGTTAAACCTATTAATTCAGGAAGCTCGTGATCTGCAGAGGGGAACTGGACCCCTTGGAGAACATGGTGTACCTACTGAAATTTGTTTTCTCATCATCACTGGAGTAAGACATTTGGGAGCACTGCACCTCCTTTAGCTACAGCTGTGTAAATGATAATAAAAAGGAAAGTGCACTTAAAACACCCATGGTATACAAGTTTTGGACGCTACTCAAATAAATGGGAAGTATTCTTCTGGAAGTAACAAAGGAAAACCAATGTCAGAGCTGCAGGGTCCAATGGCCTGAACTTAGCTGCACAACACTGTAGACTAAAAGTTGGACATCTGGGAAATATTGTACAGAATTTCTGCAGCTCCTGGGTCTGATTAATCTGCCAGGCAGTCTTAAAATTATGCAAGTTCTCCTTAAGCTGCTAAGTTACCCAGGCTGGTCTCAAACTTGCCATCCTCACAGGACTGCGACAGGAAATACCAGGCCAGACAGAAATGTATTGTCTTGCAGTTCCAGAGCCTAGAAGTCTGATGGTAAGGCACGAAAGCCTTACGAGGCTATAAGCAAGAACGTGTTCAAGATGCCTCTCCGCGCGTCTGCCGGGTCGCTGGCAACCTCCACCACTCCCGGACTCGTAGGCGAATCTCCTTGCCTTGTCTTCACTGCTGTTCTTCGTGCGTGTTTGGGACAAATCTCCTCCCTTTCCACCAGCCATATTGGATCGGGGGCTCTATTACTCCAGTACAACTTCATCTTAACTAATTAGACCTGCAATGACCCTATGCCCATATACGGTCCCATTCTGAGGTACTGGAAGCACAGATTTCAGCACATGAGCTGGCGGGAAAAGGATAACTTCCGGTAATTTGGGAGGCCTACGCTTTCTGCCTCTAGCCTCGAAGCAGCACACACGCGTTAAGAATCTAATGCTGCACCTCAATTCACTCGGCAGTGAGGCTTAGCTACCACGCTGTCTTGGTCACTTTCTTGTTGCCGGGACACAATACCCAACATTCACAACATAAGAGACGAAAGTTTTATCTCAGCTCACAGCTCAGAGGTCTCGGTCAGTCCACGCACGTTTGGCTGGCACTGGCAGAAAGGCTGGGTGGAAGAGGCCGGCAGAGGACAGTAGCTCATCCCATTCCTGCCGGAAGCAGGGAGAGCGTGAAGGATGGAGCTAGTGAAGGACATCCACCTTTCCAGATCCTGCTACAGGGATCTGTCCCTTCTAAACAGGCCTCACCTCTTGACAGCGGCACCTAAAGCCAGCAGCAGGCCAAGGCACTGATCCTCGGAGCCCCATGATGCAATCGCCGTATGATGGCACAGGCGTTCAGGGCACGTTCTAGATGCCGACCGCAGAATCTTCCTGGAACTGGAGGGTTAACCTGTGAAAGTGGTGAAACTGCCTGGAAGTTACAGCGCTGTGGAACGATGGGCCTTCCATCAGGTGTGCACAATTGTGCTGATTGATCTCCTGTTTTTAGAAACTCCCATTTCACGGCCATTCATTTTCAATCTGGTAATCAGGCTGATTAAACTTTGACAAGCATTCAAAAGAGGAAATAATAACTCTTCTGCCAAATTTTAACTAGAGAAGAAAGCCGACAGCCTCGGGAGGGAAAAAGGATGCTTATTTAAAAAATAAACTTTAAAGACAATGGACATCTGGAGAGCACTTGTTAAGATCCTTGTTGAAATAATTAGTGATAAAGCTTCAAATCTCAAATCATCTCTATATTTCTTAGCTCAATGAACATGAATAAAGTACCTTAAAGTGATGCATCCCTTCAAGTTTAGATTGGTGTCTAATCTCTCTACTCCAGCCGTTTTCAGATGGGGCACATTTATTTATGTTTGGATACATTTTTGGTTGTCACCACTTGGAAGGGAGATGCTACTGGCCCAAGTAGGTAGAGACCAGCTTGCTTAACTTCCATGACGCATAGCCAGCCCTCCCCTGCCACCGAACACACACAACTACACATCTTCCAGCTCCAAATACCAATGATGCCTGTGTTACAAGGCAAGGGTCTCAGGGTCTGTATCCAAGTTCTTGGTACCCTGGGCAAAGAACTGAGCAGGACACACAGAAGTAGAATGAAAGGCAGAGATCTATTGAGGAGAAAGTGCTCCACAGAGAAGGAGCAGGCCAGCGAGGAAGGGACACTATCTCTCTCATGGCATCTCTCTCATGGCACTGGGATTGACAGGTTAGGGACTGATGCAAATCATGACACAATGAGACGCTTAACCCAGCCCGTGCATTGAGGGGGGATTTAATAAGCTCTCCTCCTTCGAAATCCCTCGGGAAATCCAATTTCCGTACTTGAGGATACACAGTGATCTCGTATTCTAGCTCTAATCCCCTCATTGCATAACTGATGACTCATTACTGAGTTTAGAACAGGAGATTATCGCCTCTAGATCTTGCTTAATTCATACAAAGATCAGGCAAAGGTTTTGATGCTCTGATTTCTCCCCATCTTACCTTCAGATTGACCCCAGGAGAGAAAGAAAAAATGTGGACAAAAATGTTTCAAGCCACATGATGGTACAGCCCCACTTTCCCATGCTGTTCTTAGAAGTTAGGCTTGGAACTGGGACAACCCTTATGGAAAGCTGTATGGAAATCCCTCAAAATGCTGACAATAGATAATCCATTTGACCCAGCTATACCTCTCCTGGATACTTTCCGAAAGAGTTAAAAGTATTGTGCAACAGAGATACACACATACCCATGTTTACAGCAGTACAACTAATAGCTAAATCATATAAGATGCCAAAATGTCCGTCAACAGATCTATGGATAGAGAAAACGTGGTGTATTCACACAATGGAGTACCACTCTGCCTTAAGGAAAGATAAGTTTAGGTCATTAATAGGAAAATGAATGCACTTTGATACCACTAAGCTTAGTGAAGTGAATCAGACCCAGAAGATGAAATGTTGCACGCTTTAACTAATCTGAGTAAGCCAAAGTGTAAATAAGGAAAAAATCCAAACAAAAGAGCTGGTAAGAAGCAGAGAAATGAATTTGTAGAAAGGGAGAGGGGGTGTGGAGAGGGAACGGGTGGATGGGAACAGGGGAGGGGAAGTGAATGTGAACGTACAAGCACAAATCCTCCAAGTTTAATATAACTATTGTACACCACAAATACACATTAACACAAATAATAACTCTTGGGAGGAAAGATTTAAAAATAAAAATCATCCACACATATGAAAATACATAAATAAAAGAATGATGGGAGAAATAGAGAAGTGAGGCTTGGCTTCTCGCTACCTACCACTTTGTCATTGTTTACCAAACCATTTGCCCCTGGGCAAGTCATTCAATTTGTAATCACAGAATACACAGCTTAAAGAAACCCTAGAAAAGACTTTAAGCCTTTCATTTCAGGACTAAGAGACTGATTTAGGATTAACCTAAGGTTAATGAATGGTATTTGGAACCAGAATCCAGGTGCCTGTTTCTGGCATTTATTATTCACAATGACAGAAAGAAAGGGACGCAAACACTAGCTCTCAAGGAGAGCTCTTTGTCACCTACACCTCTGTCTCCCAGAAATAAAAAGGCAGGGGAGGGGGCACAGACTGGATCAAGTGTGCTCTAAAATTCTTCTCAGTGCCCACACCCAACTAATCACCAAATTTGCTTAGAGACTCTCAGAACATCCCCCTAATAAGCAAAACAAGCAAAAATAGTTTTTCTGGTGTTGAGAAGTTTAACTCTTTCACCAACGTGACGTATTTAGAGAGACATAACAGTACAGGGAGTGGCAGCACAGACACCAAATCTAGAACATTTGGCTGTGAATCCTCCTGGCTTGCTTTGTTTCTGTTCTATTGAACAAGCTATGTGATCCTGAGAAAGCCACTTAGCCTGTCTGTATGTCTTAGTTACTTTCCCATGGCTGGGACAGAATTCTTGACATCCACAGTTCACAGATTTATTTTAGTTTGCAGAAGGTCATAGTCCATACATGTGCAGCTGGCAATGGCAGAAGCACGTGGCAGGAGGAAGACCAGGAAACAGACTGTTCACCGCACGGCAGACACAAAGCCAAGTGAGTGAGGAAGGGCAGAACTACCCTTCCGGTAATCCGCCCCTTCTGGGTCAAGCCCCAGTGTTCCACCCCCCTGACCAGGTCCTGCCTCTTAACAGCATCCAAATACCTGAGGCTTTTAGAGGACATTACAGATCCAAACCACAACCTTGTGGCTTGATTTATCATCTTTATAAGAAGGCCTGAATAGAAATTCTTACTGTAGAAACAGTTGGGAGATTAAATGAGTATATGAAAACACAACAGTAACTAGCACATGGCTAAGTGCCAGGTAATTGCTAGCAGTTACTGTCTCTGACACCTGCAAATAGTAGGGCCCAGATCGTGAGTAAAATAATTAGGTGTGAGCAGAGGAGTGTATCCTTCAGGCACATAGACCTCTTTTCCACACAGCAACTGCATCGCTTAGACACAGTCCCTCCTAACCTTTGAAGAGGATAAACTTCTAATCATATTGATACTTAGCAAATTATTCAGATTGTGTGCCTAGATCCCAAGGTGGGCTAAGAACTCCAGGGTCGTGCTGTGCACGTATTCTGCCTGTGCTGTTGGGGACGGGTCTTGGAATGTGATACAGACAGCTTGTTTTCTGCAGAAAGAAAAATAAAAATCAGGAGGAAAGCCAAATTCTTACAAAGAGAAGCTTCATGGAACTGGGGGTTGGGATGCAATTTTTCTAATCGTTGCCATCAGCAAAGATGTATCTTACCTAGGAACTCCACCTCTACTTGTTATTTCTTTATTGGTCTCGAATTACTTTCCAGAAGTGGCGAGGGCCTCATATTTGAAAATCCCTCCTCCTGTTCCCAGTGATCCTGTGTAAGAGCATCCAGTTACAGCTCCAGACTCATTCTTCTGGCAGAGTCTATTCCAAAGTCACCTGATCTTAGAACATTTGCCAAATGGGATCCAAAAGTTATAACAGCTTGGGATGGTTCTGGAACAGAGAAGTCCCCCAGTGAAATCCGCGCCTGGCCTAGTGCCTGGTGGTTGCTTTGGTCAGAGGAGAGGATAGAGGCTTTTGCGTCTTTCCCTCCTTCCCCCCACAGTCTGGAGATGAGCTGGGGGATTGCAGGTGACCCACAGCCCTCAGCAGCCTCAGCCTCTGCCAGCAAGTCCGCGGTGAGCAAGCGGCCAGTGAGAGTCTGAGAGTCGCAGGTGTACTATCACGAGGTGGGTGGGAAAGACACGTTCCACCTGGTCCTCAGGGGCCCTGTTGACCTGAAGGACAGCCAAGTCACAAAGCGTCGCCTGTTACACCGAGACAACTTACGCATTCAACAGTCTCTGCGAGGGGTAAATGTGCCAGCCATGGATTTCGCCCATCGTGTGCCAAGTACAGATCTATGGCTTAGAAAGGGAGTTGGCAAGAGAGCCAGGAGGCCGGGAGGGCAGCGGGCCTCTCCAAAGCCTTCTCAGAGGAGGCTCGTGCCAGCGCTCTCTGGGATGTCACCTTCTGGAGCTCCTGTTCTTCCTTACTAGGCTCAGCACGTGCACGTGTTTTCTGTCCTCCCTAGAGTGAGAGCTGCACCCAGGGCTCCCTTCCCCACAACACCCACGCGCGCTTTCTCTGTTGCTCCTTCAATGGATCCTACCTAATCCTTCAGGATGGCAGTAGGATCACTGTGGCCCTGCAAAGCTGTCCTCAGGTAGGGCAGCTTGTGCGGCAAGACACTTCTCCAAGCTCCAGCGAACACGAGTCTCCACAGATCCTCCAGGGAGGGTGGCCTTGGGCCAAAGTGTCGGCAGTTAGACCGGAAAGCAAACGAGAAGCAGGAAGCGAACCTGAGAAAAGGAGTCGGAGCAGGGAGGGGCAGGAAGCTGCAGAATGCCGGATATCTAAACCTTTAGATCCTTCAACAATTACACAAATAAAAAAAAAAAATGTGTCCTGTTGTCCCGGGGTCTCTTTGCTGACGGACGATGGCAGATTCTCCCCCTCCTGAAGGACAAGGCACCAACTCTGACTACAGACCCCATCTGCTTGGCTCCTTAAGCTCTGTCCCTCCCTCTCTAAAATCCTGTCTGTAGTCCTAGGCAGTTACCGCTGTGCCTGGCATCCACAACACCCAGCAGCACGTGGTGCTGTGCGGGCGCCTTGGATAGGGGTCACCAAGTGTGCCTGGGCCTTCCCTGCTCCTCTGTCTGCCTTACAAGGTAAGTCCCACAGAAACTACAAGCTCTCTGCATTCATTCTTTTTTTTCATGTTACTTTGCTTTTATTTACCCTTTTATTTATGGCAAATAACAATGGCTTTTCACTTACAGTAAAGACCTGAAAGTTTTTCTAAACAAATACATATTTATTTATGTCCATACATACTTTATTGTGGTACTGGAGATCGAACCTAGGGCCTTCACACTGAGCTACTTCTCTAGCTCATTTTTATTTTTGGTTTTGAGACAAGGTCTCAATTACTATATTGCCAAAGCTAGGCTTGAACTTGTGCTCTTCCTGTCTGAGCTTCCTCAGAATACTGAGAATATAGGCCTATGCCAGCAAGCTGGCCACTAAACAAATAAGCTTAGTAATGAACAATTTAAATATAAGTATATAATAAATACAAAGAATTCTTGAATGCCCTATAAACCTCCCGTAGGTACCACTCCTTACAAAACACCTAAACGCTTCTGCCTCACTATCCATGAGATTTGCAATCCAAACTAGTTTCAGAACAACACGACTTAGGGAGACCCCACCTCAAATTTAAAAAAAAAAAAATTTAAGGCTGGAATGTAACTCAGTGAGAAAGTCTGGATTCAATCCCCAGAACCACAAAAGTAATAATAATAAAAAAGAGAGACTTTAAAATAACAATGCAGTGCACTTGAAAATTAACATTTATTTTGAAAAATTTTATTAACAAAAAAAATCTATTAGCAAAAAAAGTGATAACATGATAGGCAAAGACCTTACTACCTGGCAAATATAAGATCTCACTTAATCCTGAATTTAATATATGGGAATCATTTGCATCATTTGATAAATGAAGAAACAGAAACTTAACAGTAGAGGTGACGTTGACCAAATGAGTCCTAGAGTTGTATTTGAAAGCTCCTTCCAGCTGACACAAGCAGGGGTTACCCTGCAGTGCCTAGCACACATGAAGGATGCTTCACTTTTTTAAAAAAAAATAAGCAGAATATGATCACTAATTTTTAGAAAAGATCATTATACAGGTATAAAACTTACCATCTCACAGGAGAGTTGGCTCTTCATTTGAGTCATTTTTCCGTCACTGGGGCACAGCACTTGAGGTTTATTTAATAAAACTAGAGATTTCTTTTAGCTCACATTTTTAGAGGTCTCAATCCATGCATGATCTGCTGACCCAAAGCAAAAACAGTATGGCGGAAGGCCATAAGTGAAGGGCAAGTGCTGACCCATGGCAGCCAGGAAGCAGAGAGGAAAGAACAGAGACAGGAACAAGAACGTGCCCTTCCAGATCGCTCCCAGAACCATCTCTCCATCCAGGCCCCACCTCCAACTGCCTGGGAGATCCCCGATGCATGGGCCCTCCAGAGAACAGAGCGCCTCTATGATCCAATCTCTTGACAGACACATGGGATATGGGGCCTTGGGTGGGTATCTGTGAGTTCCCGGTCTGTGGTCAACTAACCAAGGAACAAAAATATTTTGAGGAAAGTACTTACTCCGGAAGGTACAGATGTCTTTCTTGTTATTCTTAAAGACAAAATAGAATACTAGCTATCTCTGTAGCCTTTACATTGTATTAGGCATTATAAGGAACCTACAGATGGTTTAGAGGGAATACAGGACCCAGGGGGATGTGTGACGGTTCTGTGCAAGCGCTGTGCTACTTTACATAAGGCTCTTGAGCATCTGCAGATTTGGGTATCCTGCTGCCAATTTCCTGATAATACCAGAGGACAACTCTATATTTTAAAAGATAAAAGCAGCTACAAAACTCATGCTTCAAATATGCATAGACAGGGCCCTTCCTGAATGAAATTATTTCTCCTCACCCCAGTATTTTTTTTTAAGCATTATTTTGTTTTTCCCTAAAAGCAAAGCAGAAGGAAGGATCTTAGGGGCAGCCATTCGATTTGTCTTCATTAGTGTCTCAGTGTTTTAGTATGCAAATGCTATGCAATTTTTCTTTTTCTTCTTTGTACTAGTGGCAAGTTATCATTCGCTACCACTGAGGGATAGCTGTTGACAATGACAAGAGCCCAATCTTTAAAATTAGACAAGCCTGAGTGGGAACACAAGGGACTGCCTGAGGCCTGGGGTCGGCTAACGATGCCTCACAATTTTTCGAGCCCTTTCATTATTTAATTATTCTACTTTCCTGATTCTTCTTTCTCACCCTCAAAATTTGGTGTTTCTGCAGCTGGAAGAACTTTACAGTTGGTGTGAATGCTTGAAGTTTTGCTGTTAGCAAATCCTCGACCCCTTATTTGAGAGGCAACTGAGGGCTGGGTAAATCTGGGAATTTTTATCAGGAAGTTCAAGAGTTGTTCTAATTCCTTTTCCCCAACAAAAGCAACAGGAAAGCAACATCAAGGCTGCTCTTGTTAGCATATCCTTCCAAATATTTTTATCCTCCTGTTCTTTATTCACTAGGTAACACTATACACCAATTCCCCAAGTTGAATGTAATATTTAGGTATTGCGAACATATGCTCTTAAAGATAATAATCATGGACGAAAAGGAAAAGATGCATCTGGAAGCCATTAGGAAAGTGCAATTGCAGCAGGAGAGTAGCCTAACAAGATAGACAGACAGACAGATAGATGGATAGATAGACAAAGCATAACATTAGGGTGATATTCTTCCCGTCCTTTCTTAACTTAGTGGTTAACGTTGATGTAATTTAGAATGTTTTGACCAAAATCGTTATTTTTATCAGCATGTACTTGAGATACACAATAATTCCCTTCAACGTGGGGAATGGGTGCACACACATACCATGCCTTAACCCTTTTTCCCTTGCCCATCCTCTTGTCTCCTCCCCAGGTCTCCTTACCCACTCCACAGAATCTTTCCTTCTGTTCCTACCATGTCTCTTTTACTTTGCCCTTTTACTTACTTTATACTCTGGGTTTCTCAGAGATGCCATGAGATATTTAACCTTCTGTGTCTGATTCATTTCACTAAGCATGATAGTCTCAAGGTGTATCCATTTTGCTACAAATGACCCAAATCTGTCTTTCTTTATGACACAGTAGTACTCCATTCTCTCTACAGACCCCATTTCCTTCATCCATTCACCTGCTGATGGATATATTGGTTGCTTCCAGGAGTCAGCTATTAGGAGTTGTGCCATGAACACGGGAGTGCACATATCACTATGAGCTGATGCCTTTGACTCTTTAGGAAAGAGAAATAGCCTACTTCTGATCTACTGATGCTGAGATACAGAAGGTTCCAATGCCAATGACACAGGTAGGGGCAGAAGCCCCTGGACACTGTAAATGACTTCCCGTAGCACATTTCAACAGAGTCACCATGAGTCCCCAGCAAAACAACGGAAGCAGAATGTTTGCATAAAAATGAGACATTATCAACCAAATAAAACTAAATAATATACTCACAGGCCTCTACCTTTGAAGGTCCCTCAGCTGGGCAACACAGCTGGAAGGAAGAAAGTCACAACTTATCTCCACAGAGGAAAAATTCTTGTAACTACCCAGCGTGTAAATCTCTCCACTGTGACCTCCTGGCCTCTTTATCTCTTCTGTATATTTACAGGTAAATTTCTTCCAAATGATTCCTTAAGGGTCAAAAACATTAATGAATACTTCAGAGGTCAGTTGAAGAAAGCGACAGATTTTGGACAAAATTACCCAGCATTTCCTCACTGTGACGTTGGGCTTTCTGTCTTTCCCAGCTTTGGTGTCCTTCAAATTTTATTCTGACATGTGAGTTCTTGTGGCCTCTCACTTGGCGACAGGGACAGGGCTAAGAGCGGACAGGACAGTAAATCAGATACTTTTCTGAGGCACCTGGAGAGAATGATGGCAGCTTCTGTGCTGGTATTTGTCTCCATTTCTTGCCGCTGTGCCCCATTGCCTGTGTGCCCAGGCAAACCAAGTATTTTGTCAGGAAGCACCAAATCCATGACGGTATGGACTTGGTCTTGAAGGGAAGATTTTACTCCCTCTTCTTTCCTCTGCAATAGCATAAATGTGTACTGTCGATTTATATGTTGTGTTTCTAACAATATTTTCATTTCCTTTTCTATTCCCATAGCAATATGTTGGTTTAACTTGCCCATCTCTAAAAGACTGCTCCAGAACCTGGCATATAAGACCCAATATTTATAATCAGTTTCAATAATGTCTGTGTTAGCAGTCTTACTCCTGTTGATAGTTCAAAAAAAAATGATGCCCAGACTACCTAAATTTGCATTTTAACCAAGAAATAAATGTTTGAAAGCCATGCTGAATACTATGTATTCTTAAAAACCCTTCAAAAAATATAACCAGGCAGAAAGTGCTTTTTTAATGACTTACAATCCTTACTTTATAACATAATTAGAGTCTCAAGTAAGAGCAAATACGTGTAGAATATAAAATACATTTTAAATTATATTTTAGTGGCCTTATTTTGGTCAAATAAAATTGGATTTTATTAAATCTACAGATAATAATCAGAAAATAATTTCTTGTCACATCTACATATAATAGTTGATTGACTATTGTTAGCATTCAACGCAGAGTTAACTTCTGGTCATATTTTAAAATGTTTTTCTAACTTTTGTCTCCTGGGAAATGTTTCACATTATTAATATTTGCTTAAAATAGACTGAGCTTTTGTTCCTTGAGCTGAAAACGTATTAGAATTGGACAAAAACTTTGGGAGAGATTTAAGACTTCCATTCTTTTTACCAACCTGCATGTTTCTCATCTGGTGATTCAGACATGCTTGTTTCTCCCTCTAAAATTTCATACTATGTCTCTCAGTTGAAATGTAAGATCCCAGGAACAGAAATTATGTCACCTCTGTTTTATGTCCCTGTGTCAGTTTGTTTGTACTGCTATAACAAGATACCTGAGACTGAGTAATCTATGAACAACAGAAATTTATTTTTTATAGGTCTGGAATCTAGAAGGACCCAGAACAAGGTGGCAGCATATCTAGGCTGCTCTCTGCCTCCAGAATGGCTTCCTTGTTACAGTCTCACATGGAAAAGGGTTGGATGCCTGGGTGCTATGTCCTCCCCTGGGCCTTGGTGACCTAATCGCCTCTGAAAATCCTCACCTTCTAACCCCATCATAGAACTATACCCCTCGAGGCCACACCCTCAGTGATCATCTGCCCCACCCAACCAGGCCCCACCTCCTAACACCACTTGAAACCCATAGATAACCCACAACATCCAAATACACGGGACCTTTAGGAGACATTCTAGATCAATCCATCATGGTTACATTGTGTAATTCTTATTTCTTTATGACAAAGAACCCCAGTCTGCAAGCCTCGCTTTGAGTGACACTGGTCTGTACCCTTACGAGAGATTCCCAATAAATATATGTTGCTTGATAAATGACTCCTTGGCTCATTTAATAAACATTGAGCATCCACACTCAAAGAAAACACTGAAAGGTACTAGATATGACAGGGGAAGGGTAGACAAAAACTTGCAACTGATTGTAACTATTAGTCAAGACAAAATATGAAATAATCAGGTAAAATATAGAATCATAGAGCCAGGCAGAGTGACACAGGTCTATAACTCCAGTACCCTGGGAGCTTGAGGTAAAAGGATGTCAAGTTTGAGCCTGGTTTGGGCGACTTAACAACTTAGCAAGATCGTAAGGGGTTGGGGATATAGCACAGAGTGAAGGCCCTGGGCTTGGACCCCAAGATCATAAAAGAAAGAGGGAAAGAAATAGGGAATAGAAAAAAGGAAAGAAGGACAAGAAAAAATAAACAAAAGAATTATAAGTTTATAAAAAAAGGCAAGATAAAACACTACGAGAATTCAAAGGAGGGAAAGAACTTGTCAAAAAAGTCACTGGGAAAGGTTATCTGGAGACTTCTATTTTGAAGGAGAGGCAGAATGTTGGATTGGGGTCATCCCCAGGGGAGAAAAGAAGGATCCTTGGGAGCCTTAGGCAGGTTTTCTCACTGCCTCTCTCATAGCTTGACACTTGGCAAACATTTAACCTCTGCACAATCCCTTTCTTCATCTGCTTAAAAGGAGAATGATTTTTTTAAAAAAAATAGCACTTATCTCCTAGAGTGCAGATCAAATAGCTTAACTCAAATAAAGTGCTTAGAACAAAGGTCAGTAGTCAATAACTGTCAATCTTTGTCAAATATTATTGTTTCCATTCATCCCATTGTTTTTATGGAATGTGAACTTTGCATTAGTGGGTCTTTTAATACCTTTGGCTTTATGCTATAGAAAATAGAAAGCTATGGAAGTCTGCATAGGACTGGATTAAGGTCAGATCTGTGGTGATTGCCTACAATTAAGGAACAAAAGGAGAAAGAAATATTAGCGAAAGGCCTGTAGGCAGCATCCGGAGGTAGGACCAGAACCAAGCAGGAGCAGGCATTTACAGGGAGCCAGGAAAAAAAAAATACTTTGGCAAATGAGAGACAAAAGCAGAGTGGATAGGCAGAGGGTGGAGCAGTGGAATTTGAGAATCATGAGATCATTCCTGAGAATCTTTGAAAAGCACGTTTCTTAGGGTGATCAGAACAGAAACAAGATGGGGGGAAAGTGAACAGTGAGAAGACAGAAACAGAGAGGTAGCGTTTTCCACTCCTTTGTATTTGCTTTTTGTGACTGAATGTGAATGTTGCGTGTGTGTGTGTGTGTGTGTGTGTGTGTGTGTGCGTGCACGCGCGCGCGCACGCGTCAGTGTAGGTGGGTGAGTGTGGGTGGGTGTGGGTGGGTGTGGGTGGTACTGGGTATCAAGCCCAGGGCCCTTACACTGAGATACAGTCCCCAGCCCGTTTCATTAATTCACTAGATTGCCCTGGCAACCTGCAATCCCCCTGCCTTGGCCTCCTGGAGTGCTGGGGTCCAGGGTCAAGCCACTGGACATCGGTGCCCCTGAAGGGCAGTGTCTCTCTCTTAGAGATGAAGCACACACATCTGTTTTTCTGCCACACTCCAGCCCCTTCCTTTCTGTTCCCTAGCCTTACTCCACCCCAAGCCTGGCAGGTGACATGAGCACTGTACAGGTTCTTACATGTGGTACCAAGAATTAAGCATGAGTCAAGCTTTCTCCAGTAATAGAAATTTTAACACAAAAAATTGTGGCATTTTTCATTAGCCATATTTTCCCCCGGGGAATAAGCCAGTCAGCCTATAAATAAAAAGACTCCAGTGCTCAGAAGGAGATAGTATTAGAAAATGAGAAGAACCTTCTGAGAGCAACTGGATGCTGATTCCAATTATTTGTGAGGCACGGCTTTATTGCCACCTATCTGGTGGGTCGCTTACTCAACAGCTCTTGGAAGCCATGAGCCAAAATATTCACTTCTTTATCTTTGGGACTCTGAGTCAGAGAACTGCTCCTGTTCCTTGAGACTTGAAGGGATTAGGAAATGCTTGGTTAATCTACAGGGCAGAGCTCTGAGTGAGAATGACTGATTTATAAGCCCAGCAAATAAGGCAAGAAGACCTACCCTGGGTGTGGGTGGCCCAACAAATAGAACTAAATAGGAAGGAAGGGAGGAAGGAAGGAAGGAAGGAAGGAAGGAAGGAAGGAAGGAAGGAAGGAAGGAGGGGAGGGAGGGATGGAGGGAGGGAGGGAGGAAGATGATTCTTCTGGAGGGCTCCAGCCTTCACCACCGTCTCTACACATTGACTCGCTCCTGTCTTCCCTTCACTACTTTCCGCCACAGATCGGCTCTAGGCTCCAGGTCTTCACTATCAGCCTTGGACGGCGGTCTGCAGCACAGACTCACACCAGCTGTCCTACGGTCTGGGGCCTGGGCTCTTCTGTCTCGTGTTGGAGCAGCTACTGGACCCTCCAACCCCTGCACCTGCAGGCAGCCATTATTTTTGGTTCTCTCTTCAGATCCAGTAAGCCATCTTTATATTTTTTTCAACTAATTCTGTTTCTCCAAGAGCCCTAATACAAGAATCTATGCCACTTCCTATGTCAAAAACCAGATCTGACATGAAGGCCAGAGACATCCATCCTAAACCAGCACCTGCCTCAGGAACTAAATTGACATGATCTTCTGGGGGCTCTCCAAACCTATGTGGGTCCCAGAAGGCCTAGATAAACCTGGAATTGTCTCCACCAAATATTTTTTAATTCATGGTTTCTAAACAAGGCCCAAGAACATTCACCGACCTGTAATGCACACACTAAGAAAAATTAACCACTTAAAACAACCGTGCGGTAAAAGAACTGTACACAGTGTATGACCCGCTGCCTGGGGAATGATCAAATAGTCCAGAAAGAACATTAGGCTTTTACTCTCCAGGTTGTGCCCAGGGTTTTTACCGCCTCTCTCAGCAAGGTAAATTTCCCCACCAGAGTGTGTGTGTGTGTGTGTGTGTGTGTGTGTGTGTGTGTGTGTGTGTGTTAAGTTTTTCTATTTACCTAGAATAACAACTTCCACGAAGCAGCATTATCCCAAAGATTACACTTGGCAATGAACTTTTCAAACCAGTGAATTGGCAATTATTATTTCACTATCTCTACTGAAGAACATTATTTTGCATTTTTAGAGAAAACTAAAGCTTCCTGGGTTTCAGTGGCTGGCGCATATGACCTTCTTACAGAATGAGATGGCATATTCCACTCTTCAAATAATAGATGGCATATTCTCAACAGAACTGGTATTTGAGCAGAGTTCTCAGCTTCCTGTCTTTTATTCAGGAAACTCGGTGCCCAAATCTGCTTATAAATTCACGCCTCCCATTTTTTATTGTTACTGGTTATTTCCATTGTGTCTGCTTGCAGAGGTGCTCAAAAACAAAAATGCAGTAATTCTCTCTACGTCTTGTTACATTAGCTTCTTAGGAACAGAAATAATCTTACAGAAGCCTCACTGCCTTCAATTTTAATATCAGGGACACTGGGCAGTTACTAACTAGCCATACACGAGGCTTATAAGGAAATAAACAAGCTTATACATAGAATCTCCAACCTTTCAAAGGAAAGCCTTTTTTTCCATTGGATTGGCAAACAGTATAACCAGGATCTCTCTAGGAGTTTCTACCTGACATAGAGAAAAGCAGTTTTGTGGAAACTCTTTGAGAAAGCTTGAAATGCTCAAGGGCAAACAGAGAAATTTCTCAATTCTTATTTCAAAGGAAACAGACAAGAACACACAGATACTGCATGGTAAAGTTTGCAACAGAATTGGCCGACATGTCAAGAGTGAGCCATGAGATTGCTAAATTCTCAAAAGCACCTCAACTCAAGAGTCCAAACTCTGTGCCTGGAACTGTCAGGCACAACCCATACCTATGATGTAAGCTTTAAATCAAAACCTAAAGAAAAAATCTATTTTATTTCATTGTTGATAGTATCTTGCAGTCATTCAGGCTTACACTTCTTGGGGGGTGCCTCCATCCACTTCCTGTCACTGTACTTGAATACTTGACAGCAGGCAACTTACAACGAACTGAAGTTTATTTGGCTCATGGTCTAGAGGCTGAGAAATCCAGCAACCTGGTGCCAGCATCTGTTCACACCTGGGAGGACCCGCTTGAAAATTAAGTTTTCAATATGCAAACTTTTGGGAGACACATTCAAACCAAAAACCTGTTGTCTGCTCCTTTTCCCTATGATGTAATCATGACTCATACTTGGAATTCACAGTTCACCATCCTTCTAGACTCTTCGTGTATCTGTTTTCTAATTCAGTCTTGGTAGATAGGACAGTTTTGACCATATTCCACAGATGAAACGCAACCACTTATGTGGTAGAAACAAAGCTTCCTGCAGAATCCGCTGCCTGCAACCCTGTGTGCAAGGAAGGGACATGAACTTTAATCTCTGACCCAGCTTCCATTAGCCCAGTCTACACAGGGCTTCTCTTCTACAACGTGAGTCTAGTCCCACCAGAACAAGAGTGAAAGGCTTAAATACCCATGGTAAGAAGGACATGTGTTCAGTGCACCAATGTCCTAATAGTTTTATCTCTTGTGCTGTGTCATCCTGGGACTTTGATCAACCTAGAGTGACTATCTTCTGCCACCAACTATGAGTTAGTCATTACCTAGAAATATCAGAGGATTCATTGTAAACAGATCTTGCCTTCATAAGCCAACTTGGCTCTTTACCTCCTGGGTCTCTATTCACTTGTGTTAATTACCCCAAAACCAGGTATTAAACAAGTAAAGACAGCACAATTACCCGAACTAGGCAATCTGAAAGCCGCTTACCCCATCTCACCTGTTCCTTTCCATGGAAACCACAAGAAAACTTCTTGCCTGCGGGCTTCCCCTCTTCTGCTGCCTCCTGACTAACCCTGGTGCTTCATTCTGTAACACCATGCAGCCTGCCATGCCTTTCCTCTGTGAGCAACCAGTAATCTTTTTGGTGGCAATTGTCTACTGATTTATTGGCCTCAGTATACCTGAGTAGTAATAAACCTACACTAAACAAACGCATGCCTTATAATCATAAAGCCCTAACAAGTTAAAAACTAAACAAACTGCATCCAGCCACATGAAAGTTGAGGGTGAGAGTGGCAGAACTCACTCTCTCTCTCTCTCTCTCTCTCTCTCTCTCTCTCTCTCTCTCTCTCTCTCTCCCCCCCCAATACTGGAGATTGAGCCCAGGGTCTCCACACTGAGCTTCATCCCCAGCCCATATTTCACTTCCGATTTTGAGAGACAGGCACTCACAAAATTGCCAAGTCAACCAGGCTGGGCTCTAACTTATGATCTTCCTGCCTCTGCCTCTCACACCTCTTTTTATGAAGAGATCACGTGCTGGGCAGAAATGATTTCCCTTCATCAAGGCAGTACTCCAGGAAATTCCTAATAATTCCAACATCCAAGTAGCACCTCCCCTACCCCCGGCACCCCAACAAAGCCACTACATTTGAAACCAACAAAATGTCTGGATCAAGTGATCTGCTTTGCTGGAGTTAGCAAAAAGCAGAGAAGAAATGGCCCACCCAATGATAAATGTGTAAAATTTTTAAATCAGAATAGTGCTTCTCTAACACAGCCCCACCACTCCATCATAAGGGGATTTCTCCATTCATAACTTGCCTAGGAATAAGACTGGTCAGAGGAGGCTGAACTTCCCATATGCCAGTCACATAGTGATGGGAACATAAAGCACTTACCCTCACTCTTCTAGGCCTGGATTGAAGATATCTTTGAAACTGGAACAAGCTTTTGGGATTTATGCTGAGGTTGGTAGGTAGGAACGTAAACTGGGACCAGACTTTTTTCTTTCTACTCATGATTTTCTTAAGATATGTCTGCACAAGACTAAAGGGAAAAAGAAAATTTCTCTATGTATTTGAAATAGAATCTGCCTATTCCAGATTAATTTTAAGGTATTATATTCCTCTTTTCTTTTCAGAGAGCAGATGAAAATGGAAAATTGTTAGCTATTCAAGACTCACATAATCATAATTATCAATTTGAATTCCTATTGTAAATACTTGCAACCACAGTGAAGTGATTTATCATGAAACATCTCGAGATTTTAATTGTGAGCACTTGGGTGTATTTGCATATTCTCAGCACCCTGTATCCTTTCCATTCCTGATAAAGCACTTTCAAGAAACAATGTTCTGTTGGTTCAAAATGGATTGTTCTTCCATGTTTCCAAAAACAATGGGCAATCGCTCTCATGTTCTGAAAATGTTTAGAATTAAAGGTTACCTAAATTTGATGCAATGGTGCTACAATGCTAAAATTTCAAAAATGCTGACCTAGGTGTGTAATGTTTTATGTATTCATGCCCACACTCTGTATAATATTATCTAAGGATTTTTTTTTTTTTGCGTGACAGTTGAAACTAGGCCAGCAGTATTTCCACTGAAAATGAAACTCTGTGAAAGCCCATCTTTTTCCTGCCTTTTAAGAGTGAAGGAATTACAAAGGAAAGATGCTGGAGTGAACTCAGAGGCTGGAAAGGCTCACTGAGCCCTTCGATGGGGCCCTTTCCTATTCTTCCTTTCATTCTTGAGTTGAGATTCTAGCATCACACTCTTCCTCTTCAGAGACAAACATGAATGAGTTAATGCATCACGTATACAAAGAAGCGACGGAAATGCTACTTGATGAACCTAACAAGAAGACAAACCCAACATCCCCACCCAAAAAAGGAAGAAAAAACTCAAAATTTGCACAAGTCCACTCAAGTTATTTACACATTCCACTTGTTTAGTGCCTCCATTTATTTTTACACTTAAAAGTGTATATTGATACAAATTCTTAGACCGTGAAATGGCAGGGCTGGGATTGTTCGTTGAAGATTCTAGGTAACAAGCATGGCCGCCCAAAGGTATGGTCACGTGATGAGACTCTAAGTGGCATCGCTTTAAATTGCATAAAGCAAAACTTGACAGAGTACAGCAGATAGAAGGCACTCCATCATCATACTATAGTATTTGACATAGTTTTCCTAATAAAGGATGAAACAAAAATAAGGTAGTATGGATATAAATTTGGACATTGTCTAATACACATATATTTAATACCATATTCTCAGAATATACTCTTCTCATCCACTTGAAAATTATTTATGAAAACTGTCCAGTTGTGAGGTCTAATGTCTTTTATTTTGAGACAGGGTCTCACTCTAGCCCAGGCTGGCCTTGGACTCAGGGCAATCCTTCTCCTCAGCCTCCCAAGTGCTGGGATTACAGGTGTGCATCACCACATCCAACTTTATGTGGTACTGGTAGATTGAACTCAGGATCATGGGTTTGCTAGGTAAGCACTAAAAAGAAAGCAATAGGTGAGCAAGTTCCTTAGTATATGCGCTTCCCCAGGTACCATGTGTTTGGCTCCCCTTTAAGTGTGTTTAGATCCCACTCCTCCAGGGATTACATTGTGAATAAAGGCCAAGGTACTAATGATGTAAAGATAACCTACAGTTGAGGTGTGGGCATCCTAGGGGTCAGTTTCCTAATTCTCTCCTAGATTTTGGAGCAGGAGCCCATTATCTGTTCTCCTGCTTACACACATAAGCACACACACATAACACACACACACTTAACAAGACTGCTCCAGGCTGTAAGCAGGTACATATAGACAGCTCTTTTGAGGTGCAACTGAGGCACTCAACCATGTGTGAGTGTATGTGTAGGTATGTATGTGTGCATGTACATGTGTGTGTCTAGGGGACATAAGATAGAAAGAGGGCGTAGAGGTGTGACAGAGCACCATGAGTCCAAAATCAGGATGACATTTCAGGTGACAACTACACAGACTTAAACATGGCCCCTGTTAGAAAACCCAGGAGCAAGTTTCCTCACCCACAAATATTTTCCAAGTCCCTCACATGTGTCAGGCATTGTCACGGGCACAGAGTCCACAAAGATACATACTCAGGGAGTTTATGACAAGTTCTGTGAAAACAATCAACAGGAATAACACCAAGTGATATAAACAAGTAACAGAATGGCAAACACCACAGGATTCCACTTCTGTGAGGGACCTGAGACAAATGCACACAAATTCACACTCCCAGAGAGAGACAGGGTGGGTACCACAGGCCAGCTGAAGGGAGAAATGAGAAGCTACCAATCAAAGGACAAGAGTTTCAGTCAAACAAAACAAGTAATCTCTGCAGACCTGCTAAACAACATTATCCTACAGTCAACAATAGCAGATCACTAACTTAAAATGCTAGGTTTCATGTTCAATATTTTTAATTCAAAAAATAAAATTGAAAAAAGAAACGAAGAATATTCTGGCACTGAAACTAATTTATTGACATATGGAAGTTGGTGCCATATTGATGTATTGAAACAGACGAGAGGGATTCAGAGCTGGCACAGGGAGGTCACAGCCACCCCACAGGCAGGGTCACTCGTGCTGCTGCCTCCACATCTGGGCTATGTTGACAGAACTGTCTTGATTTTGAAGAATTCAAAGAGTTCATCTGGTCCATCAAGAAAGCAGCTGTGCAAATGACATTCTAGGACTCCAGTGGCGCAAAGAGCAAGTTCAATCTTCAGATGAAGCTGTGGACTGATGGGTGGCGGTAGCCATGTTGGTGGCCTCCATACAGGTGGCCATGTTGGTGGCCTCCATACAGGTGGCTATGTTGGTGGCCTCCATACAGGTGACCATGCTGGTGACCATGTAGGTGGCTTCCATAGCCAGAACCATAACCAGAGCTTCCAAATCCAAAGCCAGAGCCAGATCCAAATGTGCCAAAGCCAGAGCCACAGCCCGGGTGCCTCAACCCTCCATGGCCATAGCCTGGGCCTCCAAAGTGGCTGCTGTAGTGGCTCATGCTGACAGGAACAGTGGATTTGCTCAGATGTCAAGGACAAGTTTCCTGGATGTGACTGTCCTCGCCTTCCCTGAGACCTTTATATACCCTGTGATGGGTGTGGCCGGCCACTCAGACCTGCGCAAGCCTCACTGCATAGAGCAAACCGCGTGGAAGGCCATCTTATTCATCCTATTGCATAAAACATGAAGGCAATGCCTGGCACTGATTACAGGTGATTTCCACTGGATTTCTGTGAAGTCTGGATTCCAAGGATGGTTACGCCAACTTCAAAGGCCTCCTCCTTGGCCCGTGCTCACAGTTCCGAGGTCAGACCTCCCAACATCTGTCACCTGCGGTTCATCATCTGATATGATCCTTCCATAGCAGCTTCTTCCCAGTGTCTCTGACGCCTGGTGTACTGCATTCAGTTCTCAGGGGTCCAGTGACTACGATGGCGTCCGGCTGCGTGCTTGGAGCCGGCCATGTAAGTGTAAGCTGGCTACACAAGTGCTCTTCCCAAGGGTTTTTGCTCCTTTACCTCTGTCAGTCAAAATAATTCAGCAATATGAAAGTGACCACTTATGGTAGAAACCCAACAAAATGTGGTTGCATGGTATTTGGACCAATTATATATATATATAAATTTTAGCCAATATTTTATACATTCCTAGCTTTTACTCTATATAGTTTGTAAAATGTTTGATGGCTCCAAGGTCTTACTGAAAGATTCTTTCCACCAGTCATATATGAAATACTACTGGGGCATTTAAATTAAAAAAATAATTAGATATTTTCTTTTTGAAGAATAGAGCTGCCTTAGTCTATTTTCTGATGCAATTAATAAAATCCTTTAATTTTGTAACTTGCAATTTACTCATTTTAAAGGGTAAAGGATTACCTGCTCTCTGAGTTGTAGAAACTGGGAAGGACCAGGAAGTTTTCAAGTGTCCAACCTGGGCTCACTCTGGAATCCTTGTGCCTCAGCCTCCCAGATCACGGAGGTGACACGTGTGCACTACCCCAGCTGCCTTCCAATCCTCTTCATTCTGCTTGCCACCGTCCCAGGTCTGGCTTCCTGTTCATCAATCGTTTAGCACTATGCATAAGCAACAGAAGAGAGCAGCTATAATTCATCAGGTACTGTGATTTCAACAAAATTTTCTTGCTTTCAAAAATCTCATTTTTTTATGTTTTGAAAACAGTAGCTAGACCACAGCATAATTATAAAGAAGAAGAGAAAAAAGGACAGAATTCATTTTTTAAATAGAGGACAAAAAGAATGCTCCTAGCATGATCTTGAGCCTTAGGTTCAAAGAGTTCCATTTGGTAACCTATACTTACTTTACAAAATCAAAATAGTTCAATTTTATTATATAACAATTCATGTGGAGATCTATCAAATATAACCAGTTGGAAACAACTGGATTGGAAATAGCACGGTTCAAACAAATCAGTAGCATATACTAAGGTCACGAAAGCATGGCTTGCTGGCAAACCCAAGAGGGCATAGCACCAGAACATGGCTGAAAATGACACCAATAAAACAAACTGAAATATTTTCATTTGTAAATACTATAATTTCATCACACACTAAAAGTACCTCTAGAAGTAATCTTGCTTTTAGAAAAGTTATCCACTGCTTCCAAAAGAAAAATATTGGGAGGGGCTGGACAAATAGCTCAGTGGTAAAAGCGTTTGCTTTGCAAGCTCAAGGCCCTGGGTTCGATTCCCAGGCACCACATACGGCAGACACGGTGGCATAGCTGGAGCAAGGAGACGGTGGAGCTGGGGGCACAGCTGCTAGACCATGCAGCCCTACCAGGGCACGAAGACCAGCCACCGGCTGAGCAAGACTGAGGTCACAACCATGAATAGCCTCGCAAGATGTCTTAGCTTCTTTCTCCTTGCTGGGACAGTGTGCGGTACCTGCAGCTTACGGAAGGAAAGGTTTAGCCTTCGCAAAGGTTTCAGACGTCTCAGTCCACTCATGGGGAGTGGCTATGAGGAAAGACATGCCTGAGGGCCTAATGGGGGAAGGTTCTCTACATGGTGAGACAGCAAAGGCGGAGTGAGTGTGCGAAATATGTATTTCCAGGTTTTGCCCCACTGCCACACCCCAGGGATCCACACCACCCAACCAGGTCCCTCCTCTAAGCAGCACAGAAAATCAACAGATTGCCCCCAGCACTGAGTCACCTTCCAGACACACTAGGCTTTGTGAGAACACTCCAGGTCCAAGCCAGAACGCTGGATGCAGCCCCTGGGATACGAGTGTGTGTCTGCCTTACAGTGTGGTCTAGCTACCCTGCCTAGTAAGAAATATCATTCCACACTATAAACACACTTATTCTTTAATTGAAATTCAACTGAGATTCAGCTGATTTAATTTTCCTAAAACACAACCAGACATTATAAGAGAAGCTGGCTAAAGCCTACTTCTACACATATAGACATTTATGATTTATAACCAATTAATAATAGATAGGAAAACAGCCAATAAATCAAGGTCATTTACAAAATTCACAGAAATTTTGGTTTTTGGGTTTTTTTGCATTTCTCAGCACTGTCCAGGTGACAGTCACCCAAAGCTTAATGAAAAAATACTGATTTCAACTAACAATGAAAACGTCGTCATCTAAGTGGTCTGAAACCTATTGTACCGTAGATATTTTAAATCATTAAAGTAGGGCTAATTTAGGCTGCAGCACAAACAGTCCTCTGTAAAGTCTCAATTCTAAAATCTTGGGTGGGGCTGAGAGTGGAAGAGCACTTGCCTACCATGGGACAAAAAGAAATTAAAATAATAGAACAGCCAGTGTTGGCAGAGAGCGCCATCCTTTCCTGAGCTGTCGGGATGGTCTCCAGAGGCCTCCTTTCAAAAGTGACGTGAGCTCAGCTGGTGAGCTGGGGATGCATGCATGCTTTATCCTAAGCCTTGGAATTTCAATCTGTCCTATGCAAGATAAATCGCAGCCAGAACTCAGGGAAAGTTGAATTTAGTGAGAGCTTCGCTCGTGGCATGTTATTTCTGTCAAATAGATGTCAATGGAATGCCAGGGGTGGGGGGGCACAAGAGCCGCTGCCCGGCCAAGATTTGTGCTGATCTCCATGTTCACAGCCCTCGTGAGTAACTCTTGTTCTCTGAGCCACTGTTTTTCCACATACATTTTCCCAGACACAGTCAATAATACAAGGAAACGTTTGATATAATAGTAATTTTGATAAATTACTGATCAGCTACCTTAAACTCAAGAGACACACTATTGAAATGTTGACAGCTTTAGGTGAAAAATGATTAAGCTAAGAAACATCTCTAGAAAGTTAGAGGACATTCAGTGTATATCTTTGCTTTTTTTGTTTGTTTGTTTTGGGATTTTTTTGAGACTAGCTTTCCTCTGTTGTGGCTGGGCTCTTTCACTCAGCTTTGCAAGGCTACAGGGTTTACCAGGATGCCACAGGGTGCTCTTTTCTGGTCCTTGTCATTGCCGTACCGTTTTACATTATGGGAACCTGTCCCCAGTTATTTTTCTGGTGTACTGTTGTACACATTGTGCTGTGTATAGCGGGATCTGAGTGTACACAGCTGGCTAGTTCTATGTGCTTTTCAAACGGTCCTTTTCTGCTCAGTGGCTTGCCTTGACAGCAAGTAATTTTTACCTTACGTTTTGTTATGGTTTAGATCTGGAGTGTCCCCCAAAAGCCTCACATATCTGAATGTTGTAAAACACCCACGTGCTGTTGAGAGGTGGGGCCTGGTGGAAGGGGGCAGAACACTGGGACTTGACCTAAAAGCAGAAGATCCCTGGCACAGGACCTGGAAGAATGGCTCCGCCCTCCCTCCCTCCCTCCCTTGGCAGTGTGTCGGCCATGCCGCGAGCAGCCCTTCTCCTTCTCTTCCTCCTGCCAAGTGCTTCTACCACTGCCAGCCAGCCATGCGCCCTTCTGAAACCGTAAGCTAAAATAAATCTTTCTTCTCTTAATTTGTGGATGTTGGGTATTCTATCTCAGTGATGGAAAGCAACTAACACATGTTTCTTACTTTGCTGCAACACCATCTCCCTGACCTTGTAAGTAGATACACACAGAGAGCTCAAGGGACTGTTGAGGTGTTTCATCAGCTCCTGGAACAAATGATATCATACCTAAGGAAAAAGATGTTCCACCAGTGAGTGAGTGTGAGTGTGTGTGTGTGTGTGTGTGTGTGTGTGTGTGTGTGTGTGTGTGCCTAGGAAAATGGGATGGAGAGGATGTGGAGGTGTGACAGAACATCATGATTCCAATATCAGGGTGGCATTTCAGGTGACCTCTGGGCAGATTTAAAAATTGGCTCATATTATAAAACCCATGAAGAAGAAGTTTCCTATGCCACAAATATTCTCCGAGTCTCTCACATGTGTCAGGCATTGTCACAGGCACAGAGTCCACAATGAACAAGTTAGCACCTACCCATGGAGCCTGGGTCAAGTTCTGTGAAAAGAATCATGTGAAAAAAAAAAAGTGAAATAAGCCAAGAACAGAAAGAAAAATACTACATGATTACACTTTTTTGGAGAGTCTAAAATAGATAAATATAGAGAACCAAAGAGTGAAATAGTAGTGACCAACGACTGGATGAAAGGAGAAACAGGAAGGTGGTCCCAAAGGACAAGCATTTTCCTTATTAGGCAAAACCAGTGACCTCTACAGATCTACTAAACAACACCATTCTCATTAAGTACTAACTTAAGAATGTGACAAGAGGCTAGGTCTCATGTTCAAAGTTCTTAATTCAAAAGCTAAAACTGAAAAAAAGCAACAAAGAATATTCTGGTATTGAAACTAATTTATTGACATATAGAAGTTGGTGCCATAATGATGTACTGAAACAGACGAGAGGGATTCAGAGCTGGCACAGGGAGGTCACAGGCCACCCCACACGGAGGGTCACTCGTGCTGCTGCCTCCGCATCTGGGCTCCATTGACAGAACTGTCTTGATTTTGAAGAATTCACAAAGCAGCCTCCTTTGGTTCATCTGGGCAAATGACATTTGAGGACTCCAGTGGTGCAAAGAGGAAGTTCAATCTTCAGATGAAGCTGTGGACTGATGAGTGGCAGTAGCCATGTTGGTGGCCTCCATACAGGTGACCATGTTGGTGGCCTCCATACAGGTGACCATGCAGCTGTGGAAATGACATTCGAGGATTCCAGTGGTGCAAAGAGCAAGTTCAATCTTCAGATGAAGCTGTGGACTGATGGGTGGCGGTAGCCATGTTGGTGGCCTCCATACAGGTGACCATGTTGGTGACCATGTAGGTGGCTTCCATACAGGTGGCCATGTTGGTGGCCTCCATACAGGTGACCATGCTGGTGACCATGTAGGTGGCTTCCATACAGGTGGCCATGTAGGTGGCCATGTAGGTGGCTTCCATAGCCAGAACCATAACCAGAGCTTCCAAATCCAAAGCCAGAGCCACAGCCCGGGTGCCTCAACCCTCCATGGCCATAGCCTGGGCCTCCAAAGTGGCTGCTGTAGTGGCTCATTCTGACAGAAACAGTGGATTTGCTCAGATGTCAAGGACAAGTTTCCTGGATGTGATTGTCCTCGCCTTCCCTGAGACCTTTATATACCCCGTGATGGGTGTGGCCGGCCACTCAGACCTGCGCAAGCCTCACTGCATAGAGCAAACCGCGTGGAAGGCCATCTTATTCATCCTATTGCATAAAACATGAAGGCAATGCCTGGCACTGATTACAGGTGATTTCCACTGGATTTCTGTGAAGTCTGGATTCCAAGGATGGTTATGCCAACTTCAAAGGCCTCCTCCTTGGCCCGTGCTCACAGCTCCGAGGTCAGACCTCCCAACATCCATCACCTGTGGTTCATCATCTGAAATGATCCTGCCATCGCAGCTTCCTCCCAGTGTCTCTGACGCCTGGCATACTGCATTCAGTTCTCAGGGGTCCAGTGACCCCAACAGCGTCAGGCTGCGTGCTTGGAGCCAGCCACACAGGTGTAAGTGAGCGCTGGCTGCTCTTCCCAAATCCCCAGTCCCACGAGTTCAGCTCCTTACCTTTATCAAAGCAATGAAGTAGTGTGAAAGGCAACACATATTGTAGAAACCCAACAGAATGGGGCTGGCACAGCAGTCGGAGCAACTACCTACTTCTCAAACTTCTTAGCAAATTTTTTATACATTACTCATTCTGACTCTATGTTATTTATGAAATGTTCCATAGCTTCTGGGTCTTACTACAAGGTATTTTTTCCCATCATTTAATGTTCATACAAAAACACCACTAGTGGCTTTTAAAATAAAAGATAAGTAAGTGCAACATTTTCTTTTTGGAAATGAAGGCCATCCTATCACTGATGCTGCCCAGGCCCTGCAGGTCTCACTCACCTGGGCATTCCTCATTCCACTGAGGCAAGCCACGTAGCTGGAGCCCTCGTGCTCATAGCTGAAGCCTGCACAGAGCTTTGCTCAAAAGTGAGAGATGGTGGAAGTGGAAGGAATGAAAATCTCCCCCTCTCCCTCCAGTGGCCCTGACACGTTGACTCTGACCTTCACCGTGCCCCAGTTTCCTGGCCCCTCAGTGGAATCACGATGATGGCTGTATGTTACATAATAGCCCCTTCAGTTTCCATGTGAGATTGAGCTCAAACGACCTGCTGCAGTAACTGTCCACCGACTCACCTCTATTGATGGCCACCTTCCCTTTCCCATGTCCCACTCCTACCCCTGTTCCCACCCCATCCTGAATACATCAGTTTCACTGAAATCCTTGTGTCAACACCTACTTCTGGGGGAGACTCAAGCCCTAGGTTCAATTCCTCAGCCCCATAAAAAAAAATTAACTGGTGTCACAGCGTATGACAGTAATCCCAACACTCAGGAGACTGAGGTAGGAGGACTGCCATGAGTTCAAGGCCAACCTGGGCTGAGTAGTGATATACTGAGTTCAGGACTAGCCTGGACTACAGAGTAAGACCCTGTTTCAAAAAAAAAAATCCTAATCTCTCTCTCTTTCTCTCCCTCTCCCTCTCTCTCTCTCTCTCTCTCTCTCTCTCTCTCTCTCTTCACATAAACAAAATCAGTTTTATTGCTGAATAAACACTAAACTAGGATGTGATGCATGTTACCAGCAATCTGTAAGAAATTGTAAAAACACAGAAAGAAACCTCAGCTCCCATAGCCAAGCAGGGACAACACATCACACACAGGTACTCAAAATAAACAATGAGCCTCCTCAATAAGGGGTCTTGACAGTGCCATTTGTCACACTAAGCTTGCCCTAGATTCACCAGGAAATTGGGGTGGCCATCTGTGTGCACTAATTACATTTATCCAAGGGAATACACTTCTCACATCTTTATGGCAGGCAGTACGTTGGATCCAGTCGCCTGAGGAAGAGGGACTCTTACCCTCTCGCACAGTAGGAAGATGGGGACACTTGAGAAAGATCCTTGGGTTGTAAAGATGACACTTTGAAAGAAGATTTACATACATTTATTTCAGAGACAGAGACAGAATTTACAATTACAAGTTCTCTAAAGGAAATGTTCTAAGAAAAGGAAAGTCTCTTTCCATATTTTCCCCAAAGAGAACTGTCTTTTCTGTATTTGCATTTGTTCTTTTTTATACTATCTGAGAATCCCAATGCCATAGGAGCTTCCTGGCAGGGAGTCTAAGGGAGGCTCTCGGAAACAAGTACAAAATTGTCAAAGCCAAAATTGAAGACACCAAAAAGCAGATGAAGTGTCCCTTGTCCTCTGTTATAAAAATCTTGTTTTGATGGTGAGTAAGACGAAAAAGTATGAGGGGGTTTTACCCAGAGGTGGGTGTAACCTGGCCTGCAGATGTTCTCATCCACAAGTATCCACTACACAGAGCTCCACGTCTACAGAAGTCACACAGGAACAAAGTCCTGTGGCGGTTTATTTGGCTGATAGAAAGACAACAAGGAAAATAGTCATTAATAACTCACTAATAACACATAGCTTATCTGCTCAAATACGAGCAGTGTACACAAGAGAAGAAAAGAATCCACAGAAAAGGCCTGGAACAGTACAAGAACACATCACAGAGAAGAAGGCATGGACATGTATAAAAAGATGGTTGGATGCCCATCAATGGGCACAGGGTGTCACAGAGAGAAACAGCACGACCCAGGGTCGAGATTAGAACAGGTTCCAAAAAAATGAGCTTTGACCTGATGATGCAGAGTCCGAGGGTCACTACTAAGGGAACCCTCATGCAACTAATTATTAAAAGTTTCCCCCTTTCCGCCCTTTTATCTGCATCTCCAGCTAAAATGGAAAGGCCGTATGTTTGCATAGTTACTCTTTACCTACCTACTAGTTAAGCTTAATAAATCCTAATTAATCAAAAATGTTGACAATGTTAATTGCCATCTCAGCTCTACTCCTCCACTTTATTTTAGCTTCATTCATTTGAACTCTCGCGCTTTCCATTACATTGAAAAATTTAACAACATTGAAATAACAATAAGAACAGGAAGTCGTCATGCAAACATAGAAAACATTCTGATAATGACTTTTAATTATTTCTGCTGTTCTACTCCCCCCTTCACCTGTCCCTCCTTTGCTATGTCTCGAATGAAAACCCATTTGTGGATGAAACAGAAGTAATTTGTGACCTTCAGCCGCATTCCAATTTACTGGGTAAGAAAGGGAAGAGGAGCTTCAAAGTCCGTAAGAAATAATTTGTGATAGTTATGTCTATGCGTTGACTTGACTAGGCTCTGGAGCATTCAGATTTTTGCTCTCAAACATTATTCTGGGTGTTTCTATGAAGGTTTTAGAAGTCATTAAGATTTAAATCAGTGGGCTGACTAAAGCAAAGCATTCTTCTGAGTGTGAGTGTCCCTCATCCGACCATCAAATCCTGAAAAGAACAAAGAGGCAGATTCTCCCCTGAATATGAGAGACCTCCATCTGACTACTGGCCTTTCAGCTGGACACATCTTTCCTTACCTTCAGAATAACTGAGCCACGGGCTCTTCCTGAAATTCCAGCCTGCTCACCATAAGCTCTCTTGGTCCCTAAGCCCTCACACTCAGCCTGTGACTTCACGGTCACCACTCTTGGGTCTCCAGCTGCCAATATGTCTTGTAGATATCACATCACATGGGCTTCCATAGTTGTGTGAGCTCAATTTCAATAGCTAATACATAAGTCCCATTGGTTCTATTTCTCAAAAAAAAAAAAAAAAAGAAAGAAAATCACTAACATGGCATGAACAAAAGCCCAATGGACATCCACCTAGTAGGTCATGAGCACACTTGGGTACCAAGAGCCTCCTGTGTTGAGTTTGCTCTTTAATGAGAAGACACATGGCCTCCAAACATCTTCGCATTGGACCCATGCAAAAACTTCCATCATGTATCCTTTCCATCCAATAACTATTTTGTCCCATTTTTGAAACAATCATGTTCCTTCCAAGCCTTCACCTTTCTAAACCCTCAGCTACTGTCCCCAGACCAGTGTAGCTGTCTATCTCCAGCCCTTGCTTGAAGTTCCTCCCAGCAGGCCGGCTGCCTACGCCATAGTGTTTAGGCCACTCTCGGCCATGCCTAGGGTATCACAGTTGCCTATTTTGGGGTGATGCCAGCTAATCATGTGCACCTACTTGTAAGTAAAGCTTACGACTGCTTTACCTCAGCCAACTGATCACAAGGAACTCCCCCCAAGTTCATGTCTATTGCACATAAGCCCTATCTATACTTAGTGCTTGAAAATAACTATTTGATTTGCCTGCTCTTCTGTGAGTCAGGAACCCAGAAGGGCACAATGGAGACAGCTCACCTCTGCTCCGTGTAGTGTTGGGTAGGATGGGACCACTCCATATGGCTTGACTGGAGTCCTACCTCTGGGTCCTCTGTTCTCAAGGACAGTTGGGTTCCTTGGCTCTTTTCCATAGATTTTTCCATAGATTTTCTCTCTCTTTGTGTCATTTCCAGACCATCTTTCCAACAGTGGAGCTCACTCCCAGAGCGTGTCGGGGCTTCTGAGAGCAAAACCACAGGGCTGCAGGGCAAGAGCTGGCACAGTGCTGTTGCCACTATGTTACAATGTTTATGAAGCAAGAAGGGTTTGCATCAATGAAAGAGGGCAGGGACTACACGAGGATATAGATACTGGAGTCACTGTGCTTTCAGAATGTCCCTGGACAGTATATACACAGCTGTGCCCTTTCATTCCACCTCTACACTCCAGAACCAAGGGAACTTGCACAGAGCTGCATCCCCATCCCATTTTTTTTTTTTTACCTTGAGACAGGGTTTTGTAAGTTTCCCAGGCTGGACTTGATCTTCTGTCCTCCTACCTCAACCTCCCACAGTGCTAGGATTACAGACATGTGTCCCACGCCAAGCTCAGAATTGTTTTTTGAGCAATATATATATATATTTATTATGACACAGTTCTGGGGGTTGGGATTCCAAAATGAATCTCACTAGGCCAAAATCAAATGGTAGCAGGGCTGCATTCTTCTACATGGAACTTTTTTTAGAAACTGTGTTGCTCATATAAAAATCTTAGTGTAAATGCTCTGTAAACTATAATTCAGAGACAGAGGCCTAAATATATATGGCAATTCTCAGGGCTTCTCCTAACATCAGGCTACAGAAAACTGGAGACAGTGGTAGCTATCAAGGAAAAAAAAAGAAAAGAAAAAAGGTGAATTTACTCTCTTGGTTCTGTTACGAATGACACTGAAATGTCCCCAGCCACAGCCAACTAATTTTTTCTGCACTGATTACTAGTTATTACAAAACATTTAGATAAACTTGTTTGTCAAGTTTAGTGGGTACTAGTGGCTGCCCCAAATTGCTGGACAGTATTTTCAAGCATGACCTCAGATGTCTTCTCTGCATGCACTCCTTTTGACCCTGTGACATTTTTACCTTTTAAGCTGAGCCACAAATCGTAGGCTGTCAGTAAAAGAAGGTCCAAAAGCACCATGTGACCAAAGGCCAGCTTTTTGGCTTCTAGTTCTACAAGAAGATCTTATAATTCTTGATGGAGTCAACAGTCTGAATGTCACTGCATTTCAGATGCTGAAGCCTGAACATTTTAGAGAAAGTGTGTAACACTTTAGAGCATCTGTTGTTTGGAGGATGTAGAACAGGCATCATTAGAGCTCATACCATAAGTGGCAAGATAAATGAAGAGAAGACCAAGACCAGTGATACCTACAAAAAAGGATAGCTATTAATACATCTACCCTTTCACACTGCAATTTTCTACCTAGTCACTCAAGAGAAATAAAAATATATGTTCTACACGCCTCCCCCCCCAAACGTTTGCATGTCAAAAGTTCACAGCAGCTTGATTTTATAATTTTAAAAACCATTGGAATTAGCCTAAAATTCACTAGGTAACAAGATAAACAAGCTAAAATATTCACTATATGCAATACAATGGAACAAACTGTGACATACATCAAAAATCATAGTGGATAGAAAAAAATATGATGCCGAGTGAATGAAGTTAAACCCTGAAGAGTACATAGTGCTTGGTTTTGATTTTATGAAATTCCATAACACATACACACACACACACACACACACACACACAAACACACACACACAAACTTATCTGTGAGGATAGAAATTAGAACAGAGTTTAACTGAAGGTAGGTTGACTGGAAAGGATCCTAAGAGTCTTGGGGGTGACAGAATATTCTATATCTCAATAAGAGTACTGTGGCTTGGATCTGAGGTGTCCCCAGAGCCTCACATATTTGGATGCTATGAAATATCTACGGATTTCACCTGCTATGAAGTGGAACCTGGGTGGGAGGGGGGATCACAGAGGGTGGTGGGATGATACATCCTTACCCCGGCTTCTCCCCAAGCTCGGATACTTTGTTTCACAATGGCACAAGGAGCTGTTCTCAGCCAGACCCTTCCTGCCACTTCCAACCACCCATGGACAGACTGAGGAAACTGTGAACTAAAGTAGTATCTTTCCTCTTTGTGAGCACTAGGTATCGTGTCCCAGACCAAAACGTAACTAAAACAAAGAGTATAGGTTACCCAGGCATGTGCATTTGCTATACTAATCTGTATATTATGCGTAAATTTCACATAAATGCAAATGTTACACAAAATTTCTCAATAACAGAAAGAGAAAGCAGAAGTCTTTCGGGTTGGTGAGGAAGAGATTTCAAGAGAAGTTTGGATGCCGCGGCCCAGTGGAGACACCTCTCTCCCTGCTGCTTGTGTCTTACTCCCCTGATTTCAACAACGCCGAACATGGCAGTAGAGACCAGAACTGCTACGGTGTCCACACGATAACCTGGGACAGCCCTACAGAACCCAGAGCCGTGCATGGGAAACATCAGTGGGAAAAGCCCAGTACCATCATCCTTTGCTCCCTGTCTCTGTCCAAGGAGGGCTGGGCCGTCCCAGTACTGCTATGGTTTGGGTCGGGGTGATCCCCCAAATCCACCTGTATTTGGCTGTTGGAGGACAACTGCGGGATGGTGTGCTGTCAGGAGGTGGGGCCCGGCTGGAAGAGGTGAGCAGCTGGCCTGAGAGGAAGGAGTCAACTTGTGGAGCGCGGGTGACGCACAGGGCAGGTTTGTGTTACTGGCTTGTGGGCCAGGAAGTGAGGGAGGGGTGCCCGCCCTGCGTGTGGGAGGCCCAGCTGGCAGCTTGAACTAAGTAAAGGAAGGAAGAAGAAACATTTTTGCAGCTTCTTTCAGGGAAAGCTCTGGCCTGGCCTGAGTCTTCAGACATCAGCTCCTTCCGGCTTCCCTTGGCCTCTGTCTGTAGTGGGGCGAGCAGCTCTCCCGCCTCGCTGCCGTGAACACACTTGTGGGAAATTCTCTGGAACTGTGAGATAAATTTTCCCCCTTAAGTTGTGGACGTCAGGTGTTTTGTCCCCGTAACGAACAGGTAACTACGACAAAGACACATCTAGTGGATCTTGTGTTCGGTCTGGTGGACATCAGCTTTGTCCAGCTGCCCTCTGCACCTGTTGCCAGGAGAGCCCAAACTCGCCCCCGAACACAGATCATTCCTGGGAAGAAAGGAGTTGGGAAACAGGCTTGAATCAAGCGAGAGAACAGGGATCCCATCACCCTTCGATGACACAATTGGGTGTTCCGCAGCCTACGAGCCATGGGACACCAAGATCCCAGCTGGTTTCAGTTGCAGAAAACTGAGCAAATCACCCACCCAACTTGGGTAAAAACTGCTCTCTGGGTCTCCGAGAAACCTCCCTACTTCCTGCTCTTCACAAGGGCCATACTAATTTACATTCTCACCAACGTCGTGTAAATGTTCTCAATTCTCCACAGCTTTGCCAAATTTGCTATATTTTGTCTTTGAAGCTACAAGCCAGCCCAACTGCAGTGAAATGACATCTCATTGAGGTTTGATTTGCATTTATTTTCCTGATGGCTAAGAGAAGTTTTTGTTTTGTTTCGGTTTTTTCATAAATTTGTTGGCTATCGGAATCTCTTCTTTGGAGAAGGACATCAATCTGTCCATTTTTAAGTTTAATTTCTTACTGAGTTGTTTGAGCTCCTTACATATTTGGGATATTAATCCTTTGTCAGTGAATAGATTTGAAATGTCCAATTTTTTAGGTCTCTTTACTCTGATCATTGTTTCTTTGTTACCATGTGATCCAGCGATACCATTATTGGGAATATATCCAAAGGAAATATGATTATCATATCCGAGAGATATCTGCAAGCTCATATTCTCGCTGTGTTGTTTACAATTGTCAATATCTGTAATCAGTCTAGATTTCAATCAATGCACGAATGAGTGCTGAAAATATGGTGCATACGATAGGATACAATTTATGTTAAGTGAAATGTGTCAGACCTGGAGAGTCAAATACCACGTGCTCTCTCATATTTGAAGGTTTAAAAAAGTCAATCTGGAGGCAGAATAGTGAGCTAGAGCACAGGTTGTGGGCCTGTCCTGGTCCTCGGCCTTGGAAGGATGGGCCGCCAACCACAGGTGAGCAGGGACTGAAGCTCCGCCTCCTGCCAGTGCACTCCAGTTACATTCTACTGGCACGCTGATTGACAGGGGTGGCGCCCCGCTTCTGCTCCCCTTCTGCGGGTGCTCAGCATTTCACAGCTGCCCCCCACCCCACAACCTCCTGCAGAACAAATCACCCCCTAAACTAACTGATCTCTGGTGTCAAAAAGGTGGGGGACCACACAGCAGGAAGGGACAGGGACGACAGAGGTAAACTGAGTAACAGTGACCAAAACACAGAGACAGGATGAGCTCCGATGTTCTGCAGCACAGCGGAGCGGCTAGAGTTCACACAGCCCAGAACGTACTTATGGGTAACCGGAAGAGAGGAACTTGAAGACTCCGAACGTAGAGGAGAGATAAGGGCAGGGAAGCGCCGATGGACCTGATCCGATCTGCACACGCTGCACGCACGTCTTGCCGCATCACACTGTGTGCATGCGACGATGTATTCATCTCACTCTGCATATGTAATAATTCATAAAATGTGCTAAGCAAAAACTACTCCTATCAATAGATGCTCAGAGTCACTTAGCCTTCCTCTCTCTCTCCTTCTGCACCGTGAACATTAGTAATTGTGCAATGAGACCCTACAGCGCACACACGTGGTTAGCTGAGCTCAGCCCAGGCAGCAGAAGAACTCCAGACATCAAAGGTATAGGATCACAAGAAATTAAAATGCAGTGGCATTTAGAAATATGAAATTACCCATGGAAAATAATTGCTGTAATTGTAAACTGAAAGATGATTTTTTTTTTTAATGAGGGTAAATGTCATCCGGGAAAAGCACAACTTTAAAATGAAAAGTAAAAATTACTTGTTTGCAATATTTTAAGTGGCTTTTAACACAGTTTATTTAATATATTTTGATAGTTTCGGTTATTTGCTACAATGGATGATTCGTTAGGCAATTTCTGATGAATATTTAACACAAAAATTTTCACTTGGCTTACGGGTAAGCGGTCTCTTCCTGTGGGGTCTGGTGAAGTCAGAGCCTGTCAGTCAAGTACACAAAAAGAAATCAAAGCTCCCACACTAAAGAAGGTTCTTATGTGTTGCTTGTGTTCCCTCAGACCAATTCATTCATTCCTCTGAGTTTCTCTTACCAAATCCATCATTGTTTTCCTAAATTGAGCTAGCCTCTCCTGAAAATTTCTTCCAAGAACTACTGGGAAGAAATGCAGTCAACAGTGGCACTGTAAGCACTGGAGGGACATGAGTTTACAGTCAGTGGACAAGGGATGAGGCAGAGGGGCCTCCACTGCTGGCTGCCTGGTGCCTGAGAGGAGGCTGGAGCGTGGTGGGGCTGGTCAGGATGACAAACAGGTGGCTGAATGGCAGGAGACATTTGGTGAAACGGAAGCACACAGATATTTTAATGTAAATACTTTCGAGACAGTGATATAAGCTCTGTGTATAGCAAGGCAGTAACTCAGCAGTTTTCCAGACTAAGGACTTTATCTTGAGCAAAAACAGTGGTGGCTGCATGCCCCACATTAGGTATTTTGAAGTGAAATATGTGACCTCACTTCCTGTCCTGTGCAGTCACTGTACTTTCATGTGGGGACCTTATCACTTTCACAGTGAGGTATGGGTTTAGGGTTACTCACCACCAATATATAACCCACCAAAAAAAAAAAAAAAAGTCTGTTAAAAACTCTGGAAAGATTGCATTTTTCCCTTAAAGAAATAAAATAAAAATCTTAGAATAGGTATGAACTTCAAGTTTTCAGGGATAGATCTTTGACACAATTCAAGGTAAAGTGGCTCTGAAAGTAACTTGTCACGATTGACAAGAGCTGATATAAATGTTACTACAGGCAGAATTGTGTTCTTCTATTCCCTAGATCATAGGTGGAAGCCCTAAACTCTGTTGTACTTGGAGAACAGAATTTTAGGAGGCAATTAAGCCTAAGTGAGACTGTAAGAGCAGAGCCAAAATTGATAGGATTAGTATACTTGTGAGAAGAGACACACAGGAAGAAGTGGGTAGTTCCCTCTTTCTGTCCACTGCTTGAGATCATACGCAGAAGGTGGCCCTCCACAAGCCAAGAGAGAAGGCCTCAGAATGAACCTTGACCTTGGACTTCTAGACTCCAAAACCGTGAGAACTAAGTTTCTGTTGTTTAAGCCACCCGGTCTATGGTATTTTGTTCTAGCAGCCTAATCAGACTCACATAATTGAGTATGAACTTAATTTTGTGTCTTTTCCAAATTATGTATGCTTATTCAGCTGTTAAATTTATTCAGTCAGATGTTTTGTGCTCACTCAAACACACACACACACGTACACACTGTGACCATTTATCATGCTTTGCCAACTCAAATGAATTGAGAAACACCCAGCAGATCAGTAAGACCCAGTTATGTTGTGACTGTGGGTGACTGACATGGAGTCCGGCAAATGGACAGAAGATCCACCATGGATGTGGCTGGCACCAAGCAATGGATTTGTGACCTGGACAGAACGAAAGGGAAAGAAGAAAAAAAATTTTTTTCTGAAAAAGCTAGCTCTTACGCTCTACCTCCAGACCTCAGTCTCCACAGCAGGCTCACACCAGCAATTCTACAGTGAATTTCCAGGCCTTCAACCCAAAACCAGTGTCACACACCCTTGAAACCCCTTTTTCTGCAGCTTCCACCTTTCGTCTGGGCAGCCACTGGACCTACTGGCACTCACACACAGGCAGCCATTACAGGCTCTCCCTTATGTGATATCACAGCCAGCCATTTTGGATTCATCCATCTCTGTTCTGTAAGCCTACCTAATAAATACTCTTACATAATTTTACATGTATTTTTTCTATTAATTCTGTTTTTCTAGAAAACTCTAATACTCACACGGAAGTGGACACTGTCCCAAATAAGGGATGTTCCAGGATGCCACTGAAATGATTCTGCAGTCGGTGGTCGCTCTTGTGATTTAGATCTGGAATGTCCCCCCAAGGTCTCACATACTTGCATGCTGTGAATTATCTAGGGAACCAAGGACTGTGAGGAAATAGAGGCCTGGCCTGGAGGGCTGGATTATGAGTCTGTGGTAGAAAAACAGGTACACGGATCTATATTATAGATTACCAGTGTGTGATGTATTATGGGCTATAACCTGGAAGGGGCAAAACACTGAGGCTGGACCCGGATGGGGAGGACCACTGGGACAGGACCTGGTAGGGGATTGCTTCCTTCTTACTTCTGGAAAATGGCTTTCTGTTTGTAATGCTGTGAAGAACTGCCTCTACCTCCTCCTCCACCTCTACCAAGTGTCATCACCATTGCTGGCTACTCAGGAAACCAAACGAGTCAGAAGTGTGCTGACATCCGGGCTCCGGCAAGCCCAAAGCCTTCCCAAGAAGAAGCTATAGCAGTGTTTTTTTCTTCCTTCCTTTACGTAGTTCAAGTGGCCAGTTGGACCCCCTTACACCCTTGGTGGGTGCCCCTCCTTCACTTCTTGGCCCTCAAGTCAGTAACACACATCTGAATCCTATGCCTCGGGCACCACCCAGTCTCAATAAGTTCCAACCTCAAGCATCCACCCCGTCCAGCCAGGCCCCACCTCCCAATGGCACACAGTCCCACAATTATCCCACTACATTCAAATGCAGGAGGCTTTTGGGGGACACTCCAGATCCAAACTATAAGAGGAACCATCTCCTCATTTTGATTTCATTATCCCTTTAAAAACTTTGTCTCCAAATAGTCACATTCTCGAGTAACAGATGTTAAAATTGAGCATATGAATCTGAGGGGGACACAATTCAGCTCAAAATAATGTTCCTACTTCCTGAGTTGGCCCCTTGGCTGTGTAAGACCCAAGACCATCGTTAGAAGCTGTCAGATACAAAGAACATCACATTCCCTATGGCCCCTGCCATATATGCATTCCACACTAGCAAATTTGACTTAAAATTGCCAAAGAAGGAAGAGCTGAAAGAACCATTGTTATTACAGAGCAAGACCCTGTCTCAAAAAAAAAAAAAAAGGCCCAATGAGCCCAGTGATAGAAGAGGAAATGGCAGTGGGAGGAGCGTCTCTGATGCTCCCGCGGCCTCCCTGACGTACTGACTAGTTAATCACTCACTTGCTCGTGATTCAGATATCATTTTCCATGTTCCTGCTCTGGACTAGGAGCCACGATTGGCTTAGGATACACCACCAGTGACCCTGTGGGCATGGAACTCACTTTCTTGTGAATGAAACACAGGGACATGAATCTAATGATCACTTCCTGGGGTGAGTCAGTTCACTCTGTTGCTTTTGGTCCTGTGGAGAGGTCACAGAGCATGGCGGAAAGTGACTGGGGGAGGAAAGGCATTTACCTGATCGTGAGGCAGCAAGAGGGAAGAGACTAGCACTCCCGGTACCCCCTGAGGGCTTCCCCCAATAACCTAAAGCCTTTCGGGACCACATTCCAGCGCTGCCAAGGCAAGGGCCAAGCCTTTAGCGTGTGGCCCTCTGGGGGACACCTCAGTTCCAAGCACATCCCAGACTCTAGGGTCACAGTCCTGGGCTCTGAAACCAACTGCCTCTGAATGGTCACTACATGGCCTTGACCAGCTCATTCAGCTTACATGAACTTTAACTTCCTCATCTAAACAGGTTTGGGAAAACATAATTAATAAACACTGTTCACTTGGTAAATGTTAGAATGAAATCGGCTGTGCAATGTTTCACATGCGGCTAACTTGACAACGGAGCTGAGAAATGGATGCTACTTCCCTCTCCCTTCCCGTGCTTAAAAAACAGACATCACAATAGCAAAAAAGCTCTGTGCCCAAGGGAACTATCACAGCCTCTGAGCCAAGCCCTGGCCATGCATCCCGGGGGTTGCCCGTGGCAGAGGCAAGAGTCACAAGGGCCTCTTCCTTGCTCCAGAGCCCGGTCTTATCTCCAGTCTCAACAAATCGTGTTGCAGCCTCATCAATTCAAGGACCGCTGCTGAATTTGCCTCTCCCTTCATCCAAGGCCAAAGTTCATGTCGAATTCAGTCAGGATCAAGCTGGCTGCCAGATATATGGGTAGCGACTAATAAATACATCCTCGTACAAGACCATGACAGTCACCAAGAAAAGGAAAGTCATTACTGTCATCGGCTAGAAAATTATTCCAATGCAATCATATCCTTCATGGCACATAGGCCAGAAAAAATTAATTTAAAGGACATTTCTCCATTTCTTCTGAGTAGATGTCAAAGAGAAAACACATTTAACACGATCCAGACAGCCTCTTACGCTAGCTTCATGGTCAATTCTAAATTACTCTCCCTAATGCAGGGAAAAGGATGACTGCAGACAAAGTGCAAAAATTATTTGGTACCTACTGTGTGCCCTGAGTAACCTCCATATTAGAGCGCGTGAAGAAAATGAAGGTAAAACCCTGTCAAGGTATCCAGGGGGCACCCTGGAGCCCAAGGCTGCAGGGAGGCATGTTTGAAAATGGGAGGTAGGGGACAGTCGTGGATAGCTGGGAGGAACTAGTGAGAAGTAAGTGTCAAACTGATGACCATGTTTGCTTCTTTCTTCAGAGAAGGAAGATACTCAAATCCCACCTCGGGCAAAATTCTGTGAAAGAGTTCAGTCAGCTACTAATTTAACATCTACACATTGATTCTTTCAGCATTTATGCCTTATTGGAGACAGAAATTTACTTGATAACGATATGTTTTTTGAGACAAAGTCTCACTCTGTAGTCCAAGACAGTCCTGAACTCACTGTGGAACACAGGCTGGCCTACAGTTCTTGGCAATCCTCCTGCTTTCTCTTCCCAAGTGCTGGGATTGCAGCCATGTGCCACCACAGCCCAGCTTACCTGGTACTGGGGAATCTAGTCACGGCCTTGCACTGGCTAGGTGAGCACTGTAATCACTGTGTTATTCCTCCAACCTGAGAAAGAACCTATAATTATGGAATAATACAGTAATAACAGTTATCTTAGTCACTGTCTCGTTGCTAAGACACTATATCCAAGACCCAACTGTAAAGAGGAGTTTAGTTTAGCTCAGTTTCAGGTTTCAGTCCATGCCTGGTCATCTGGCAATGACAGAAGGGCTTGGTGCAGGACCTGAGCACAGGAAAGCTGTTCACGGTATCACAACAGGAAGAAGAGTGACTGGGAAAAGGCTGGAACAAGAATATCCACTGGATCTTATCCTCAGGGATCTGTTCCTCTTAAACAGGCTCCACCTCTTAACAGTCCATCAACCAACAGATGGAATCACGTGATCCAATTAACTCCTGTGATCCAAATATATGAGGCTCTCAGAGGACGTTCCACATGCAAGTTATAACAATGGTGGTTATGCATGACATTGTGACAGTGAAAATCTCCATACGTTGAGCCATCGTGACACACTGGACATATTTTCTACAATGATTCAATCTCCACTACACATTCTCAGTCTTGGATCCTCGGTCTCTCTAACTTTCCATTTCATGTGATAATTAATTTGGTCAACTTGGCTGGGGTAAGGGATGCCTAGGTAGCTGATGCCACTTCTTTCTGTGTTGTCTATGAGGGGTTTGCAGAAAATCAGAAAATACTAGCATTCGAGTCAGTCAGTGAGGTACAGAGAGCCTCACCCATGTGGTCGGGCATCACCCCATCCTTTAAAGACCCAAATAAGACAAAAACGCAGAGAAAGGGTGAATTTTCTGTGTGTGTACGAGCTGAAACAACCAACTTACTCTGCTGTTGAACATGAGAGCTCTTAGTCCTTGAGCCTTTGGACTTGGCCTCCTGATTACACCATCAGCCGCCCCTCACACCCAGAATGAGTACTCAGGTCTCTGACTCTGACTCAATTTGGACCACTGGATTTCCTAGTTTTCTAGCTTGGTGGTATACTGTGGGACTTCCTGGACACTGTAATCTCATAAACCAATTCCCATAATAAATATCTCTCTACATAGATATAGATATCTGCCTCTATGTCTATCTCTCTTTCTACACACACACTCTCTCTCTTTCTCTCTCTCCCTCTTTTTTCTCCCTCTCACATCCTTCTTGTCAGTTCTGTTTCTCTGAAGAATCCTAACTATAATACCTCACTAGAGCGGTACTTTCTCATCTAAAAAATGAGGGCTGTAAATTTTACCTCTATATTGTCATAAAGATTATATGACACCATGGACCAAAGCCCCTTAACCCAATGTATGTTATTAAGCATTCAGAGGACACCGTGCTTATTTTTGTGACTCTTACAGGAGAATGTACTAGGCATGTGTCCAAGGGCTTCCATGACCTGCCTCAACCTGTCGTCAGCTGTCTCTCACTCCTCCCTGAAAGTTCTGCTCCAGCCAGGGGGTTTCCCCGCTGCACTCTGTGGCTACCGCTACAGAAGGCATTTCCTTCACTAGGGGTAATCCCTTAGGCCCCAAGACAACATAGGGCGCCCCCTGGAGGAATCCTGGATGATTATATTGACCGTGGGCACTTATTACACCATGTGAACAGGTGATGATGTCCTTGTCTGCAACTGAGAAAAACGCCTGGGCACTTTTATGATCCTTGGTATTACGGTATTGTTCCCAGCCTTCTCCGCTTTCACTGACTTCAAGCCCATGGCAAGCTACACCCGAAAGCAGGAAGGGGAAAGACGACTGTGGTGGCAGAGATGGTAACAGGTCCTGCACGGGCTCAGGGAAATAAATGTGATCCAACTACTGCTGACGCTGTGTCGGTCCTCAGCCAAGCTCAGCACTGAGCTTCTGCCAGAGCTCCAGCCCCCGTGAGAACCATCCAGGCAGCTGGCAGCATTCTGGAGGGGGCAGTGGTTTGTCCTCAGCAGAAAAAAAAACTTCTTCTGCATAAAAATTGGCCTTTCCTGCCCACAATATGTCTGCCAAAACCAATATTTGTAGACTTTGAAAATGCCTCATTAATTATCATAATATGGCACAGAGCCTCAACTGCAACCTGGGAAATCATTTTGCAACAAATAATGTGTGACAACAAGGCTCCTGCACGTGGAATTCACGAGTCGTGCTGCGCTCCTGCCGGGCGCTAATCCCACAGAACAGTTGAGTGTCCTACATACGATTCAGTTACAGAATAAACTGAGAAACGCTGTGCAGCAACAAAGTTCTAGGTGGTTATATAGCAAAGAATACCAATTTGGGGCCATGGTGCCAAGCAAGAGCCCTCTTAGATGAATAAACAGAGAAAGAAGGAAAGTGGAAACACCAGCTAGACTCGTCTAACCGGTTACAGAATGGAGAACTGTGGCAATTTTAACCATTGCCCGTTTGATTTGAATATATGTGATGCAACTGAGCACTCGGGATCTTTGAGTTCATTACCATGAGTTTGGCAACCAGCAAGAGGCCCCCTAGGAAGCGACCCTTTCTTGCCTGGCCACTGTGTAATGGGAATATATATCCCAGGAAAAAAAAAGGAAACAAATTTTGCTCTTGGGCAAAGACTCCCATAGGTTTTTCTACAAAATAAAATCACTTACTATGAAAAAAAGAACCACAGGTGGACAGGCTAGCCAACGTCAAGAGCAGCCTGAGGAAGCGATGACGCCTGTTGTTAAGGTGAGCAGAACCGAAAAGCATCTCACGTCCAGTCAGTACGATGTTCCGAACACAGAACATCAGTTGGTGTTTATTGCTTACCACAGTGCAGACAACTTTTGTTAGTTGTTTCATAATCTTCCCCAAACCCCCAAAATTACACTTTCTTTTTTATCCATCCTGTGAAGATAACGACGTTGAAATTCAAGTCAGGGTGGCATTCCCAAAGCTCTCGGCTACCAAGCGGAAACACTGAGATCTTTTCATCTCAAAGCCTATGTCTTTTTCTTTTATACTGTACCACCTAAGATTTGGGCAATATCATCTGATAACTAAGGTCATTACTTATTATGAGATTTTCATGTATATTATCGTAGGATCATTAATTCTTACATAATAATGGCATAATTTAAACTTTCCAGGCAAAACCTTAATGAATATATATATTTTAATATATTTCTTGGATTATATATTCTGTTGAATACATACACACTCCCATCCCCCCCACCCTCAGACCCTTACCATGGTACTGAAGATTGAAACCAGGACGTTAACACCTAGCTGCATCCTCAGTCCTTTTTATGTTTTCCTTGAGACTGAGTCTCATTAAGCCACTAAATTGCCTAGGCTCGACTAGAATTCATGATCCTCCCGTCTTGACCTCCCAGAGAGCTAGGATTACAGACTTGCGCCACCAGGCCCAGCTCAGTTGAATATACCAAGCAGTAACAGTACATTGATCGAATATTTCACATATTCCAGTCACTCACTGCAAAGTACTTTATAGTCTCATTTAACCCCCACAACCGCCCCTTTTCCGGAAGAAAGCCAAGAACAGAGGGAGGCTAAGCACTGTTTCCTAAATTGACCAGCCAGCAGGAAGCGGTACCACGGCAACTCAGACTCAGCTGACACTGAGGCCCACACTCCGTAGCCAGCTCCCCCAGGACTCTCCCCTTCAGGCTGGGGAGGGCGCTGCATATTTTGCTTCTTTTGTTTTTCAAAACGCCTTGTTCCCTTGCCCCGGCGTTCCACAGTGACCTGCCTCTGATCCTCCCTAAACCAGCCTCTTGTTTATCTCTCTGGCAGCTTCCACTTAAAAGTTAGGAAGGCTCACCTCATCGACGCATTTCAACACAACGAATCAAGTGAGCAAACAGAAAGAGCCATCTTAGGGCAGTCACCTTCAGGAAGCACCAAATGGCCGCCCTGGTTGCTACACGGAGTCTCTGGGCTGTGCTTTTCCTTTGCTCACTCATATGGACACAGCTCGGCTCCTGGCTACGATTCCGATCCACAGAGGGCTTCGTTTTGCCTTAAGCTGTAGCTAACTGTTGCTGTAGGGAATGTTTAAGACAACTAGGTGCGTAGACTGCCTCGCCTATAATCAAGGGAGAAACGATCATAACTTTGCAATATGGACCTCAAGACAGAAGGGCCGGGCTGTTTGTTCTCATTATCAACCTCAGCTCCAAAGCAGAGAAAATAAAATTGAAAGGAAGAGAATTGGTCTTTCAGCTCATTACCAGGACAGGAAAACTACATTTGTGCATGTGATTCACACATAAGGAGAAACATACACATAAGCACACAGCGGGAGAGAAGGAAGCAGACATTCATAAAGGCCTTAATCCGTACCAAGAGCTTCTCCTCCCTGGCTGCAGCCGGAACAGAAACACCTCCAGCTCAAAAGTCCAGGATGTTCTCGCCAGATGACATTAACTTTGATCACACACCACATACATTCATTTTAGTAATTCTGAAATGCTAATATGAGATACCGTTTCCCTACTTAATGTTTTAGAATGAAAATAAAGTCATAAATCTCAGATGAGGATTTCAGAGCTCTTCTACCAAGTATCTCTTCTCTCGCGTCTCTTACCCAGTTTGCAAAGCACCCTATGTGCATGCTTCAATAAAATCTGCTTTGAAACTCTGAAGTTTATAACAAAAGGGAAAGAAAAATTATCCTACCACTTAGGAAACCTCTAGCTCTCTGGCCATGGCAGCTATGGTTGGGGGTGGCTCCCCCACCCCTGCTGTGGACAGCCACCCCCCTCCTGCCTGGGGCTTTAATGGTGCTGTGATTCCAGATGCCCTCCCTTCCCCTGACCAGGGAAGACACACCAGGTTGCATTCTTCTCACCCTCCCTCAGAATTCAAGGTGCCTGCAGCAAGATTCAAAGATAAAGATCCCCTTTAAAAAAGTTCTTCTGCAGGTGACCAAGGAGCGGGGCACTGTTTCCATAGAGGATTCCAATTTAAAAGGATCAAGAGCCAATCCATATCCTGAGCTGCTCCGATTTGCCCATCTTACTACTTTTACACTAAGAACTTCTGCAAGATCGTATAAATACCAGTCACAGTTTAAGGAAGATTCAAATAGATAACCAGACTTAAACTTGCAGTCAGTTCATACTAAAGATTTGGAGCCTAAACATCAGACTCCCACTCGCTTGCTTTGTTCAACCACCAGACCCCTACCTAGAATACACTCCCTCCTTTCCCTTTGTTCAATGAAATCTTCCCTTTCACAGAAGCACAGGTTGTTCCCTTCCTCCAGGAAGTATTTCACGACGCAGCCACCTGGGTGATGCGCCCTCTACTGTGAAACTGCTGGTGCTCCGGCTCTTACATAGCTGGCAATATACATTCTGACCTCTAGGGGGAGCCCGAGATGGCTCCTCCTCCGCCGCCGCCGCCGCCGCCTTCTCCTCCTCCTTCTCCTTCTCCTCCTCCTCTTTCTCTTCCTCCTCAGGTCACCCTAGCAACCATCCACATACAGAATAAAGCACAAGGTGCAGAAAGGAGAGATGTCCAGCTGAAGGTTAAAAATAAAATGAATAGTCTGCTCTTAAATGATTTAAAATGATTCCATTCTCTCCTGTGTGGACTATAAATAAAAATTATTAGGTCATGGTTAGCGTTAGGAAAAAACATATAAGATGCAGTGGCACGTTGGCCTGATCCTAACATTTTGCACACTTATTAAAATGTCACACTGCACCCCACAAAAGCGTACAATTATCTTAAAATGATAAACTAAAAGCAAAGTCACGGTTAAGAGCATGTATGACACACCACATGTAGATGATAAAGAATTTATATGCAAAATACAAAAAGTACTTTCAAAAGTAAGCCATTAAAATATAGGCAAAATTTAGTCCCATGAGTTATATGTCCCAATGTAACTGTACACCAGAGCATATTGTGTGTTGATGACACAGCACTAATTCTGTTTTGTAAAAATGTAAAAACATTTTTATATATGTACATAGTATGTAGACAGATTTTCATGTCCTCGTTCCTCCTCCCCCAGAAAAACTGTTGGTCCTGATTCCCAGACCTTGCATGTATTACTTAGGGGGCAGGAAAAAAGTCTTTGAAGATGTGATTAAGACTACCCTAGACTATCAAATAATCCCTAAATCCACTGAGAGTGTCCTCATGAAGAACAGGCAAAGGGGACTTGAAACAGACAGAAGACAAGATAAAAAGAGGAGGCAATGTAAGCACAGACGCAGGTATTTCACTGGCGATACAGTTCTCTCTGGCTTCACATGGTTCTAGCTAATGAGGTGTTGTTTCTATCTTTTCAGCCCAAAGTTAGTTATGAAATCCTGCTTCCTCTGAGTGCCTCTCACCAGCCATCCAGCCTTTGGGAAAAAGGTGAATGAAATAATGGCTCTGTTCAAATGAGAGAGAGAGAGAGAGAGAGAGAGAGAGAGAGAGGAGCAGAGTGTACTGAACAGGTAGTAGGTAACAAGGTAAGAACATTGCTCCACGCCCAGTGGGAAACAATGACCAATTGTCATCCATCTTACCTAGAGGCAGAATCTGCAAAGCTTGTGAGAAAAGATGTTTGAGATTCGCAGACCACTTTACCAAGTGCTTTCCCTGTAACCTGCCCCTCTGGCCCTCTTACGTGCGGAGACAAAACCCTGCCTCGCACAGAACCACACATTGTGCAATTCAGTGTTTTTTTTCTGAGCCAAACAGCTAATGACTTTTAAAAACAGTACCTGTTCCCTAATAAAATGGAGGTGGGCCTGAACATCCCTTTCTTTGCCTCACCAAGAAGTGATGTAGCTTTGTGTCCACTCAACGATCTCCCAAGTCACTGAACAAAGGTTCAAGTTGTCTTATCTGAGTGTTGCTTTATTTTCTTTGTTTTGGAGGTACTGGAGATTGAACTAAGACTTTCAGCCTGACCTACATCTCCAGTCCTCTACTGATATTTTATTTTATTCTATTTTATTTGGACAGGGTCTTACTAGGTTGCTAAGTTGCCCAGGCCAGGCTGGAATTTGAAATCATCCTGCCTCAGCCTCTCAGAATTCTGGAATAGAGGTGTGCATTACCATGCCTGGTTTGATTTGGTGGCTACCATTGTAGGAAAGTCCACTGTCCCCAGTGACCTCCTTGCTCCAGCTCCCATCACACCCAAGATTGGAGCAAGAGAGCCTCTGATTTCAGTTCTAATTGGACTTCTTCTAAATATGGAACAGGGTAACACAGAGTAGTTATCTGCCATAACTGGAAAAGGCTGTCGCAAATTCCTTTGCACCTGCACTCCACACATGACTTCCCACCAGCCACCCCCTCCCCTGTCTCCCCCAAAATCAAATCAAAACCATCCTAAGAGCAGATGTGGGTGTGAAGGAAGAAGAGAAGGAGGAATACAGGACTCTGGGCATGTGGGACATCAGTGCACTCAAGGATGGACAGAGTGACAATGGGCCAGGGGCCTCACACACTGCACAGGCTGCCACGTGGACATCCCCTAATTTAGCGCTGACCTGATTCCTTACTGGGAGGAAACTGAAGCTGAGAGAAAATAAATGGTCCAAGGTCACACACAGATTCAAATACTGGTCTGACCAAATTCATTGCTCAATTCTGCTTAGTTAGACCATGATGTACACACACATACACACATACACACACACACACACACACACACACACACACACACACACACAGAGCCACCCTCACATCACCCCAGGAGCTGCAGAAAGGGCTTGAGGGAGCTCCTAAATATAAACGCCGGTCCTTGCAAACTGCCACCATCCATAGTGGACTGGTGTTCCCTTGTAATCACCCCAATACCAGAATCCCATAATCACTATCACTCAAGAAATAAACTCCAGTCGGCCCTTCCTGTTTGGCCATAAACACTAGTGACCTGGATTCAATTCAAAGGGAAGAATAGACTAGATTAAATGACACCCTGAAAAGCAGGGGAGGATTTCCCATAGAAGAAATCAGTGTGTGCTGGAGCACCACCATTAGAGCTTTTGAATGTGCCTTGCCAAATGGGATGGCCCTTCTCACTAACACACCACCCCAAAGCCCCCAGCTTTCCAGTGCGGGTAGCAGTCTTGTGTGGGTCCATGGGACGGAGGCCACCCCCATGTTCTGTGGACCCTCGCAGGGGATGCACCGGGGAAGGCACTGTTGGCTCTCAAGGCAGGTTTGCAAACGCTGGACCAGGAGGACAGGCAGTTACTTCATGCTAGTGGAGAAGACCATGACAACCAAGGTTTTAGGGCCGTCTGCCCTGCTGTCTCAAGTTCAAGCATGAGGCCATCTTTTTTATTTGTTTTATTTTTTTAAATAATCCTTTTCTATTTTTTAAGACAGGGTCTTACTCTGTAGTCCAGGCTGGTCCTACACTCACTACATAGCCCAGTTTGGCCTTTAACACACAGCAATCCTCCTGCCTTGGCCTCCCCAGTGCTGGGATTACAGGAGTGCGCCACCACGCCCAGTTTATGTGGTGCTAAGGAACTGAACCCTGGGTCTTGAGCAAAAGCATCTTTAAATAGTGATATGTTCAGTACGGAAGGCAAAAGAAAAAAAGAAAACCGGAAGCAAACAGCACAGTCATTCACAGTCAAGAGCAGCTTAGTGTCCTTCTAGGTCCCACATGGACTTTCACAATATGCCAACATGCTATCGTGTGCCTGGGATCACTCAGTAGGTGTCACATGTTCTCACATATCATGAATATAACACATGTCCTTGAGTGGAACAGGAGAGGTGAGAGGCACATCTAGAGAGCGAAGAGCTGCAGGCCGTGTTCCCGCCTCACCTTTGGGTGAATTCAGCAAAGGAAAGGAGACCCCACCCTTGTGGGCGGGAGCAGGGAAAGTGCAGGAGGAAGTGCACTGAGCAACCCACGGAGAAAGGACTCAGCTGCCTTCCAACAGACCAATTAAAATTGACCTCAATCTCATAGTCTGGAATCCATGACCAAGGTATCAGTGCATTCACTTGGAATTCATATTAGGAAATATTTCCGTCACACACAAGTAGAAAAAGTGGGCCATCCGGGGCCCTTCACCCCATCTAGCAAATCCTGTCTTGCAAATCTTTATTTAGAAAATAAGCAGTTAATTTGAAGCCTCCACCATCACGAGCCTTCTTTTTCTCCTTCTCGAAGAGTAACCAACATTATGAATGTGGATGATCATTCCTGGGTAAGGTTCCCACTATTACTACATGGAACCAAAGTATTATTGGATAAGCTTTAAAACTTTATGTAAATGACATTTTGTATACCTGCCATGATCTGAATGTTTGTACCCATCAAATTTCCCTATGTACTAATTCCAACCCCTGCAAAAGGAAGGAGTATAAATATTTTCCTTCTGTGTGCATTTTGTGTGAGTCTCAATCAAGAAATCTTCCCCTACTTAAAGGTAATTAAGATATCCTTCCATATTGTGTTCTGAAAGTTTTAAGCTTTGCTTTCCCCTTTCTGACTTTAAGTCACCTGAAGTTTGTTATTGCCTATAATATGAGGTTAGGACCAATGGCAGACACCCTCTAGCTGACTCTCAGAATCCTTATCACCTGTCTTTGAAGACTCTCCTGTCCTGGAGTATGACTTGCAACAGAAATTGACAAAAGTGGTCACGAGCGTGTGGTTATGTAACAACCCTGCACCACCTACTGTCTAGGAGATTTTTCTCTCATTTGGTGGCTATGAAGAAGCAAGCTACCATGTGGTGAGTTGCCGATGGAGCGGGCCACATGGCAAAGACTTTGGCCTTTGGCTGACAGACAGCAAGGAGCCGAGCCCTGCTGTCTAACAGCCTGTGAGGTGCTGAATTACTCCAACAACCTCATCTCCCCAGTGTAGGACAGATGAACTCCATGTGGATAACCACGATTAGTAGAGACATTTTGGGGAAGACCCAGCTAAGCCAGGCTCAGATTCTCAATCCATAGAAATTGTGAGATGACACACACACACACCTTTTCTCAAGACACTAGGGTTTGGACAACATTGTCACACAGCAGTAGGTGAATAATACAAGATCCAATTGAGACTGACCACAACATTTCCCAACACCTGCTCTGTTACAAATCAAGTCTGCCTCCACATGTGATCTGTTTGAAACCGTCATTCTGCTCCTCTTGGCCACTTGTGTTTACCACTGTACTATGTAAATGATCTTCTCAGCCTGCCGTAGCGAAACACCACAGACTGAGTGACGTAAGCAACAAATGTTCATTTTCTCACTGTAGAGGTTAGAAGTCCCCAATTAAGGTGCCCACAAATTCACCTCTGGTATGGGCCCTTTCCCTGGCCACTACTTTTTTTGCAATGTCCTTCCAGGGCCTTTGGCCCACATGTGTGCTGGAGAGAACAAGCTCTCTATTATCTCTTATTAATCCTGTCAGAGCTGGGCCCCGCCTTTATTTAACATTAATTGCATCCTTTGAACCTCCATTTCCAAATGTAGACACACAGGGCTTCAGCATACAAAGAACAGGGTGGGGTTTGGGAAGGACAAAGCATTCAGTCTATAACATACTTAGGGTCAAGTGTGGCTGATATATCAGGCATTTTGCCATTCGTGTAAACTTTAAAGTTGGTAAATTTCCATGCAAATCCCTAGGCTGTTGATTGGAACTGCATTGAGTACATAAATCAAGATGAGAAGAACCAACATCTTTATGACATTGAGTCTTCATGGACATGATCCCTACGTAGTCAAGGTTGTCTGTTATGGTTTAGATTTAAAATGCCCCCAAGACTCTTCCACGTTTGGGAGATGGGAGAGCTGGACTCATAGGCGGGTTTGTCCATTGATGTGTTCAGCAGCGAGATGAGCTGTGAAGAGGTGGGGCTGGTGGGAGGAGTGACCCAGAAGGGTACATTCACATCAGCTAACTTTTTGCAGCCACATGAAAATTGACTAAGACAGTCCTTCCAATGAGAAGAGGCGATTTTCTCTATAAACATCTTGTCCAACTATTGCTATAATCACTCCTCAGAATTTTATAGTTTCTGATGACATTGGAAGTGGGATGCTCACAACTACTCTTTGACAGCCCCCGTACCAATGGTTGCCTCGTGCACAAGTTCATTTCTGATCACCAGGGGACGGTAAATTCAGACACCTCCTTCAATCACAAACCTCTACTGCAAAAGTAGCACATACACAAAAGGCAACTGTTAGAAATATTTTCTTGGATTTCCATTCATTGATTGTGGTCCTGTGTTAGAGTTCTTGAAAAACCAATTAACAGGAAATACACATATTCACTATGTAACATATATTATAGTATAAAGCAAATCCTAATAGATTTATGAAGTGAACTTACAGAATCAGAAGAGTCCAAAACGGCCATCTGTACGTGTGAGATCCTCAGACGTGAAGAGAGAACAGGACCAGCTCAATATCAAAGGCCCAGAAGCCACTACTGCACATTAGGCATGGATCTGCACTGCAGGTAAAAGCCCAGAGTCCATGGTGTGGACTCCAAGACACAAGTGGATCTGCACTGGAAATCAATGTCTAGAGGCCCCACAAGGGCCGAGCTCTGTCTTAAAAAGTGGGGCCTTGGGCTGGAGGAATGGCTCAGCGGTTAAATCTCTTGTTAGCAAGCACTAAGTCAAGCACTAAGTACTCAAGATGGATTGCCCAGCACCACATAGGCTGGGAGTGGTGGTACATGCCTTCATCCCAGCAGTACTTGAGGCTTAGGCAGAAGGATTGCTGTGAGTCCAAGGCCAGCCTGGGCTCCATAGTGAGTTCAGGACCAGCCTGGGCTACAGAGTGAGACCCCGTCCCAAAAAATAAAATAAAATAAAATGGAGCCTTTCTTCCCTTTGATTCAGTTCAAGCTGCCAGGCTATTGGTCAGTTCCACCCACTTCCAGGGTGGGTGTCAGTCATCCACACCCAGAACTCAGCCCCACGGACCAGTGAGGCATTTCCTAATCCACTCAAGGTGACACTACATGGTTAACGGTCACACGTGCCATGTAAAGTTCTTTAAGAAATATGTTTGGAACTATTAGGGGTGGCATAGGCAGTCCCTCGTCGGCTAGATTCATTCTTCTTTGCTCCCAACGTCAATTCCAAACTGTTCTGATCACCACAGGCCCAGGAAGCACAGGCACAGGGGCTTGGCCACACCAGGCCTACAACACGCTACTTACTCAGGAACCTACCAGTCGCCCCGGTGACCTCTTCGAACTTGTGGGGATCTTGTTCACATGCAGAGTCCCACTCATCAGCATGGGGGCCTGAGATTCTGCATTTCAACAAAGTTGGGTGATACTCCATGGGCCATCCTTGAATAGAGCTCACCTGAGGGTTTGTACTCCACCTGGTTGAATCGCTTTTAGCCTAGACTACAAAGTGCGTGGTTAACCCACTGCTTTTCCAGCGGCCACGGTGAACTCGGCTTCCTGAAGGCGTGGCCGGAAGAGCTGAACCTGAGGAAGCCTCGCCACCTCCGAGGCCCTTACCCACACTCCCCTCTGCGTACCTGCTCGCCTTTAAGTTCTGTCAGGCTTACCCTTCCTGTCGTTAAATATTGCAAGAGCAGGACACTGGGCCTGTGACAATGTCCCCCCACTGATGGAAGGCTCTCCTACTTATTGATGAGGGAACAGGGCCAGAACAAAAGAGCGCCCTCCACTGGTCACCTGGAGGAAATTCAAGAACTATTTTTATCTGAAGTCAAATTTCAAAGATGGATAAATTGCCACATCAGAAAAGAACATCATTCGACATTAATGCATCTTTCAAGGTGCACTAAAATATCCCCTACACTCTAGAAAATTCGACTTGAAATCAGTGCCCTGAGAGCGACGACTTCTAGCAAAATCCAACGAGGACTTCAAATTGGATAAGTCCTCGGCCCTGCCATCTCTCACCTTGGATGGTGCTCTTCTGCAGTTAAAGGAGGAAAAGAAAAGACGTTGATCTTTTTAAACCCTCTGTATAGGATACAGAGCATCACGGTGACAACTCACTTATTAAGCTACACATCAGTTTAATCAGCCCACGACAATTCCGGGAAAACACAGGAAAATGTGAAGGCTTTGCCCGATTCCTGGCAGCGAATGACAAAGCCAGACCTGGGCCCCAGGACGTCTGGCTCCGCGGGCTGAGCTGCTGCTTTTATTTCTTCAGGTCACTTCCCTCTACCTTTCCAGTCCAAGTGCAGTCTGGGGTTCAGACCAACAGACCTTCCAGAACCAAGGAAAAGAAATCCCAATACCGTGACCACTGGTGCATCTCTCCCTTTACCAGCATGGGAGACGGTTGCTCAGAAGAACAAACCAGCATCAAAACACAGCTCCTGAAGGACTGGCACGACCAGAGAGTCCTGCAGAGCTGCACTGGAAACCCAAGCAGGGAGGACCAGCGTGCCACATTGTATTTTGCAACAGGGACAGCTGAGACTTGTACGGATTGAGAGACCGGCTCGAGGTCACGTGAGCAATGGAGAGCACAGCTGAAGGCACTTGGTAGGAGGACGGCTCCCAACCCCGCTCCCCAGTTTAAACCACCTGAGTGAAAAGAAAAAGCAGCCGTAATACCCATTTTATACCCAGGAGGAGTCTGAGGGGCATAGCTCAGTGGTCATAGTGCTTGCCTGGCACGAGCAAAGCACCGAGCAGAGCACTGGGTTTGACTCCCCTGCACCATATAAAAATTAGCCAGGAACAGGGGGCACCTGGCTGCAATTCCCGCACTTGGGAGACTGAGGCAGGAAGAGTGCAGAGAGTTTTGGGCCAGCCTGGGTACCTGGTGAGTTCAGAACAGCCTAGACTACAGAGCAAGATTCTGTCCAAAAAACAAAGGAACTCCAGCCTCCAAATCCTTAACACTTCATACCTTCATGCCCAACACACCGACACCAGGCTGCTAAAGTTCTTACTGACTGGGCCACATGACGAGACACTTCTGCAAAAGGACGACTTTTCTAAGGAACTCTACATCTTATCAAAAGACTTAGGCATGATTTAAGTCACCACTCGGTAAAGTCACCACCTAGTTGAAGCCAATAATTAATCCCACGTGCGCCAAGTTAATCCAGAAAAAAAGGCAATTATCAGTATTTGTAGCAAGCCGTTCCCACCCACCACACGCACATGCCCCTCTCTCTGGTGTGACAGGGCTCCTTTTTTGAAAAATGCAGCCATCTTTTTTTCTAAATGATAAGATCTGGTGTGGATTGGTAACTCTCCAAGTACAAAGCCTGGGCTGGCTGCTTGTTTTGAGTAACAAAAGTGGGGCTCTGGACGAGGGAACACAAGCATGGGGAAACATTAAAATTAAGACATTATTTCTTCAAAAAGAATTCAGTAAGGGCCAGGAGTATAGCTCAGTGGTAGTGTGTGTACCCAGCATGCCCAAGGTCCTGGGTTCAAACCACAGCACTGAAAAAAAAAATAATAAATAAAATCATTTTAATTAAAAAGGGTATTTGTAGTCAGTTTTAAAAACATAGTACAGAAGTCATAAACCTCAGTTTCTTTCCAACTGCTTAACACTGTCCACATTTCTCTACAAAGCTTCAGTCTCCATGCAGAAAATACGTTTTAATTATCAAATGTCAAAATCTCAGTGCACTCCAGAATTAACAGTGAATTTTTAATAGCAACTCCCCCATCGCCCACCCTGGGCCAGAACTGGTTAAATAAAAGAAAGAAAGAAAAAGCGCCAAGTACCCGAGTTCGACTTCCCAGCACCACATAAGCCGGGCGTGGTGACGCACACCCGTAATCTCAGCACTAGGAGGCTGAGGCAGGAGGATTGCTGTGAGTCCCAGCCCAGCCTGGGCTCCATAGGGAGCTCAGGACCAGCCTGGGCTACAGAGCAAGACCCTGTCTCCAAAAAAAAGTTCAAAAGATGTGGTAAATAGAACCATCACTCTTTTGTTCCATTGACTTGTTCACATAGCGTTAGGAAAAAGATTAAAAGGGGGAAAGGGGCTAGGAAGAAGGCAGGGAAAGATGACGACAAGGAGCAGGAAAACGAGAACCATCAATTTTGGTCTGAGCGATTTTGCTGGATGCCGTCAAAGTATTCATGGTGAACGAGCGCCCCCGAGCGGTCCCATGGAGGAAACTCAGGAACTTCTCTTAACCAGTCAAACTGCAAAGATGGATGAATTTCCACATCGGAGCAGAACACCATTCAACATGAATAAATGTCCCAAGGTGCACTAAAATAACCCCTCTGCGCTGGGAAATTCAACCCAAAGCCAGCGCCCCGAGGGCAACGACTTCTGGCATAACACAGTGAGGAATTAGAATTGAAGAGGCTCTTGCTCTGGTCCGCTCCTCTCAGACTGCGTTCTTCCACACTTAAATTAAGTCGAGCCAGCTCAGGGTCACCCTAGGTGGTGAACCAGCTCCCCTAAAACGTAATTCGGAATCCAATAGCACGTTGAACTCTTCCAAAGTGACCAGAAGTACCGAGCTCAACAGGCCTAGAGTTCAATGCTGGGCTTACACGTGTAGGAAACTTTGGGCCAGAACCTAGCAGCCTGGCTTCCTGGATATGAAATGGGGCACAGTGGCACCTCCTGTCCAGGCTTATCTGAAATATCAAATACCAATACGCGCTTCTCGGGCATCAAGGAAAAGCACGGTGCCATCACGACCCCTTCCAGCGGGAATCTGCCACAGCTAGATTCAAGCTGCCTTAGTTACTTTCGTCATCAATGGGCACAATACCGAGCTCTTAGCTTAAAAGGAGGAGAGTTTCATTTAGCTCACCGTTCAGAGATCTCAGTCCATTCACGGTTCGCTGGCAATGGCGGGAAGGCGGGACGGGGAGCCTTGGAGCGTCCAGGCACAGGGCAGCCATTTATAGCAAGAGAGGAAGCAGAGAGGTGGGGGAGGGGCAAGGGCAAGAGCATAGCCTTCCAGGCCACGCCCCCAGTGACCCATCCTCCAATCAGTCTCCACCTCCGCCAGGACCGGAAATCCTCAGTGCAATAACGCACCAGTTAATCACAGCGTCCTCTTGATCCAATCACATTCCAAATACATGAGGATCTGGAAGGACACTTCAGATTCAAACCACACCATTAGCTCACGGTAAATTCAATTATACATCCAATATTTGTGCAAGAGCTCTTCTCGTGGTATTTCTAGGTTTTTTTTAAAAAAAACCTGAAGATAATCATCTTTTATAATTTTTTCTTGTGGGAAAATGTTATACCACAGGACTTGAGGTGTCCTAGGATACACAAGGCTCTGGGTGTTGTCCCCAGTACTGAAAAAAAAAAAAATGGAGGACGTAAAATGTGTCCTGTTAACCATTTGTAAGTGTAAATTTCAATGACATTCACAAATTTTACAACCACCATCAGCATCCAAGATTTTTCATTATCACAAACGAAAACCCTGTTTCTGTTAATAACTGTTCCTCTCCTGCTGCCTAGCTTGTGGTAACTTCTAATTTCTCTCAGTGAATTTGCCTGCTCTAGGTATTTTTAATCGTCAGAATCATACATATGTGTCCTCCCTGTGGCTGGCTTATTTCACTTAGCCTTAGGTTTTAACGATTAATTTATGCTGTAACGTGTCAGAACTTCCTTCTTATCGATGGCTGTGTAGTATTTCGTTTCATGGATATACAGCATTGTTTATCCATCCATCAGGGGAGGGACAGTTGGATTGTTTCCACCTATCGGTTGTGGAAATTGCAGCAGTGAACATGAGTGTGTGAATAGACACACAGGAGCCCTGCTTTCAGTCCTTTGGGTATGTAGTCAAAGGAGGAATTACAGGGCGAATTCTACCCTCAGTGTTTTGTTCAGGGCCCACCACCACACTGTCTCCAGAAGCCACACCACTTTACATCCCCACGAAGGACACACAGCAACCGTAGTCACACCGTAGTCACACCAACAGTCACTAATTTTCTGAAGGCATTTTTTATTCTGATGACCATCACAGCAGCTGTGAAGTGACACTTTCTTAATGTTTTTTTTATTGTGGTTAAAAAAAAAACTAATGAAATTTACCATGCCCGCTATGTTTTGGGGGTTTTTTTCCCATTTTTATTAATACATACATGCAATACATAATATTTACAATGAACTTGAGTATTTTGTGCACATATATATCACTTCAACTTTACAATCCCTTCCCATTTTTGGCCTTCCCATGCCCTCCCCATCCCCCCTAACTCCCACTATCATACCCATTTGGTTCTATAGAATGCCTGTGTTCTGGATTTCCAAAATCAGAGAAACCATACGATACTTAACATATTTAATCTTCTGCATCTGACTCATTTCACTCAAATCACCACTCTTTAGCTCAGCTTCCCACCCCTAGAATGGGCTACTGTGGCCTTATCTTTATGCCTCTTCTCTGGGTACAGCAGAACCCTTTATTGGGACGATTTGCTGAAAGTTCTTTTTTCTGTATCTTACTATATCTTTGTTGAGACTCTTTAACATGGCCTCATCCACCACTGCACATAAGAAAAGAACTATAAGAGTGAAATGCATAAGGCTAGAAAATGTGAGAAAGAGGAAGAGAGAAGTTAAATTTCAAATCCCTTGCCTGAGTACTGAAAGGTAAACCTTTGTACATTCAAAAGACACTCAGGTTATCATGACATCAAACAGTTTTCTTAGAATAAACTGACATCAAAGACCCAATAAGTAAATCGCTAAATTAAATGAACTTAAATCTATATCATATTACACATAAAACAGTAGCTATAATGGCTTACTCATTTCAGAATTTTTTATCATTATTTACTCACATTTCACTATTACTAACATTTTGCCAGATTTGTTTGATCAATTTATCTACTTATCCATCCATAAATTCATGCATACACATTTTAAAGATTTTATACCACTTACCCAGCTAGAATATAATTATTATGTTTTGCAAAATAATATACTATTAAAAATAATAATTATAGGAAGGGGAAATTCCACAGATTTTATGAGAAAGCTGGTACTGTTTTAGAAGGATATGAACCAAATGATTCAAACATCGATCTATTCTTTGTTACACTTCCTCCATAGATGTTTTCTTTCCTCCGTGTTCTTTGGTGCTGCTTGTCCCTCCGACTCTCTACAAGATTCCTTCCAGCATTTTCTGCCTTGCTGGGCTAGTGGTTGCAAATTTCTTTAGGGATTCTTGGTCATGAAAACTTTTTATTTCTCCTTCCATTTTTACTTCTCCTTCCTCCCTGCTGAGTTTCTTCCATCACGAGGTAGAGGAAGGTCGGGCAGTGAAGGACATAAGACGATTTTCACCCCTCAACAGCCCCGGTTGCACCCATCCTCAGCTGATCCTCGTTTTTTGCAGGCCTTTGCCTAAGGGCAGTCAGCCTCCGGAGGCCTCGCCTAGCTCTAAATACTGTTGCTATCTAAAACCTAACTAGTCTAATTACTGCGTGTGTGAGCCTGGGGGAAACGACCCACGGTTCTAGTTCTAAGTTCAAGGACAGCCGGGGGCGTTGTGTTGCAGGCCTGTGATTTCAGCTCTGTGAGAGGGTAAAGCAGGATTCCAAGTTCCCACCGGCACGAGAAATTCGGCACTTAGTGAGACCATGTCTCAAAATAAACATTTTAAAATGGGGTGTGGACGCAGCTCAGCGCGAAGGTCTTGGTTTCAATCTCCAGCGACGAAAAAATAAAATAAATGAAATAAAATAATAAAATAGGAAAAATGTGGCACTATTTGATTCGTCGCCAGGGGGCGCCAAAGAGGCGTTCTCGCACACGGGACTGAGAGGGACCACGCAGGACACTGAAAAGGAGGATGATAAAAGTGAAACACGATCCTTCCGCGAGCTCCTTACTCGGGCAAATTTGCGGATCTTTAAAAAAAATCGTTCTAAAAAAAGCACCAGCAGCCAGCTTGCTATTGCTAAACTTTATTAAGACAAAACACCCACACACACAGACACACACGCGCGCACGCACGCGCGCACACACACTTGCGCCCAAGCAGGAGGTCGCAGCTGTCCCTTCCGCTAAAGGACAAGTGGGGACGGCTGATTCCTGCCGGGATCGGATTCCCACTCGCCTGCCTGGCCCAGGCGGGCGCAGACTGACAGCCTCGTTGCTGTTCTCCCTGGATGCCGCGAGAGGCACTTGGGACGATCCTACACGTCTCCGGCAGGGGGCAGTCGGGCACACGTGCTTCTCGCAGAGCGCCTCGAACATGGCGCTGACACACTGCTTGCTCTGGTGTCCTTGTCACAAAGGAAATAGTGTGCGCCCGAGGGCTAGACACTCCGTTTATTCTTTTTAAAAAGAACAGAGTGAAGGTCTGGGTCTTTGTAACTCTTAACATCTGGTGTTTCCTGTTCTTACAATCTGTTGGTGAATTTTCTATCTTGGAAATGCGTGGATTTGCCAATCTGTTTAGGGCTCTGATCCCAGTCATTACCACTGAATGGAAAAGCCGCGTTCCTGACGGAAGTTCCTTATGCGTCTTCTTTCCCTCCCTCACGTGGAAACCCGATCGATCCACCTCACGGGATCTGTGAGGACCAGATGAGCAAAGTGTAAAGGCATTTTAAAATATATTTAATGCGTGCAGATGCAGTGTAATGTTTTTGGTTTTGGTTTTTTGATACGGAGTCCCACTCTGTAGTCCAGGCCGGGCATGAGCTCATTATGGGACCCAGGCTGGCCTTGAACTCACAGCAACCCTTCTGCCTCAGCCTCTGGAGGGCTCAGATGACAGTCGTGCTCCACCAGCCCAGCTAATTTCTATGTGGTGCTGGTGGATCCAACCCAGGGCCCTGCACATGGTACAGGTGTGTCTAACTGCTACCCTATGGCTCCAGTCCTCGGTGTAATTATTTCAAAGGTCAAGCGTATATCACAGTTTTATTTGCAATACTTAAGTATGTAAATGGTCGAAATATCCAAAATTACCACATATAAATTGAGATTAATTTTTCCAGCAAGTTAGTAGCAGTATAGACGCTGAGAAAATATCCATGGAACTATGCTCACTTTATCACTGTCAGAAAACAAACACAAGCAAGCAGTTGTGTGTAGGCATGTGCTTGAAATCTCTATAAGAAAATGGGGCAAACAACAAACACAAGCAAAAACAATACCTAGAAACCTCAATATTAAACACCTATGTTTTGACATTTGCATAGATGTGGGACTTCTGTTTTAGCTTATTTGTGACTGTGTCCAAAATTATCCTGGATAGTTATTTTTCTTGTCCTGGGGATGGCCCTTATCTGCACCCCAAACAGGTTGAATTCTTCAATTTTATCCAGCTTCCAGGACCAATAGGAACCTCTGATCTTTTTAGAACTATATTCTGAATTTTCCATCTACATCTGTATTAGTCAGCTTCCTATCCCTCTGACCAAATACCTGAGAGAAACAACTTAAAAGAGCAAGAGTTTATTTTGGTTCATGACTGCAGAGGTGTCAGTCCATGACTGGCTGGCTCCAAGCAGAAACGCCATGGTAAAAGGACACTGTGGAGGAGAGGTGCTCACCTCATGGCAGCCAGGAAGCAGAGAGGGCGGAAGGACGTATCCAGGAAGGAGACTACGCCACTCTTCCAGGTCACGCCCCTGGTTTCTCGCCTCCAACCAGGTCCCACCTTCTAACAGCATAGTTGGCTCTGAACTCATCCGTAGACGAATCACGGGCAAGCACGATGCCCCGTCCCAAAGTCTCACCTCTGAACCTACAAGACTTCTGTGGGACTTTTTGTGGCTGAACAACAACATGGCTTGAGATTTACCTCTGGATCTTACACAAACAAGCATTTGTCATGTTTTCTGGAGTGTCTATTCCAGGCCTTCCCAGGAATCCCTCTCCCAAGTTCTCCGCTTACCCACTGAGACTGGCCGGGCCACATTTCAAGGTCACACCCTCACCTAACTGCTGTGGTTTGAATGTGCCCCTGTAAAGTTCATGTTGAAACTTAGCGCCCCTTGTGATAGCGACTAGGAAGTGAGGCCCTTGGGGAAGTGATTGGACTAGCGTCTCATGGGTGGGCTAGAGCGAACAAGCTTAGCCGAGTTTGGCTTCTCCGTTATTCTGGAACATAAGAATATGCAGTGTTGACCCCTCTGCCATGTCACAGACAATCAGAGAGGTCCCTCAATAGATACCAGTGCTGTCTTGATCTTGGGTTTCTCAGCCTCCACAACAAGAGAAATAAATTTACCTTGGTGATAAATTACACAGCCTTAGACGTTTTGTCTTGGTGGCACAGATAGAATAAGACACTGTTATAGTTAAATCCTGAATGTCCCCCAACCCCCCTGCATTGAGGGCTCGGTCCTTGGTCTTCAAAGCTGGTATACCAAGAAGTTAAAATGGGCCTTCGAATATTAGGATGTAAAGAGCATATTTAGAGTTAAACTGTTTCTCTAGCTTCCTCACGCTGAGTGCAAACTGTCACCCCAACAGGTCTGATGCCAATGAGAATTCAACCTGCCCTGCTGTATTAGTCACTTTCTTGTCACTGGAACAAAATATCTAACTATTGCCACTTAAGGAAGGAGAGTTTAATTCTGGCCCACACTTTCAGTGGGTCTAGTTCATGGTCAGCTGGCTCCAAGAACACCGTGTTGGAAGGGCATGGCAGAGGAAAGCTCCACAACTCAAGCAGCTAGGAGCAGAAAGAAAGGGAGAAGCCGGGAGCAGGCCACACCCTTCCAGGCCACATTCCTGGGGACCTGCCTCTTCCCATCATGCCCTGCATCCTAACAGCACATTTAGCTATGAACTAATCACCTCCACGATCACTTCCAAAATCAATTCCCAAAGACCCACCTTTGAACATGTGAGGCTTCTGGGGGACTTTTAAGATCTCAACCACAGCACCAGCTCTCTGGGCCAAAGCTTGGCTAGATCTACACAAGGGTATTTCTTGTATTTTGTTCTAACTTATCCACAAATTGAAATGTATGTCTGTGCAGTTGGGGGAGTACATAGTAGCTATCCTCTTAATGTGACCATTACTCGATTTTTACAGGCTTTTCTCACTCTGAGTAGCAGGAAGGTGATCAAGCCAGAGAGGTGGGGCTTACATCCAACCTTTGGCTGAGCCCTGATAATAGACCTAAGGAGAGCTCCTTAGGTCCCGGGGAACTCTTCTCTAAAAGGACTGTGGGATTCCATCTGTCCTTCCTCACCCTGCTTCCTGGCTCACATCGGGAGTGGTCTGTTTCTACAGGTGCTTCTGCAGTCATTTGCCACCCACACCAGAGGCCCAAACAGACAGGTCCACATGGTCTAGGACTCAAACTTCCAAGACAAGGAGGCAAAACATAAGAAAGCACGCTTTTCTTCATAATGTGTCTGCCTCGAGTATTTCATTATAATGATGGAAAGCTGACCGATACAGAACATCTGCACCTAGGAATGGGGCCACTGCTACTCCTATACCTGAAGTATGGAGTCACCTTGTGAACTGGTTTGAATTGGAGATGGGTTAAAAGAATTTGAATAACCAGGCTAGGAAAAGCCTAAAGTGCTGTAGGGAGGACGTAATGCGTGAGTCTGACGAGGGCTTAGAAGACCTGGGTGCTGACCGGAACGTAACCACCACAGGCCGTCGCTAAGGATTCAGGTGTAAAGGTGTAAATGAGGATTCTGCCAGGAGCTGGAGAAAAGTCCATCCTTGCCATACCGCAGCAAAAGAATCTGACCACTTTTTTTTTTTTTTTTTTTTTTTTTTTTTTTTGAGACAGGGTCTCGCTCTGTAGCTCAGGCTGGTCATGAACTTAGTATGGAGCCCGGGTTGGCCTTGGACACAGCAATCCTCCTGCCTCAGCCTCCCTAGTGCTGGGATGACAGGTGTGCACCACCACGCCCAGTTTTATGAGGTGCTGGGGAATCAAATTCATGGCTTTGCTCTTGCAAGGCAAGTGATGTAACCACCATGCCATTCCTCCTGCCCCTCTGACTGCGTTTTCTTCGTGCCCTGACATTTCACGGGAAGCTGAGCTTACAGGTGATGGACTGGTGTATTCAGTAGAGGTGTCATGGCAGCAAGCCACGCATGGGTGTATTACTAGCCGAGTTTTACAATGAGAATCGGAGGCAAAATGGAGCAGAGGAAAGAGGTTCTAAAAACTGGGAGTCTGGCCAGGAAAGGAGTGAAAAGGCTTGAAAAGTGTGACCAAGGGGAATTCAATTGTTAGAGAAGTTAATGTTGACAGAAAGAAACCAAGTGCTTTGTATGCAACTTTAATCTTTATTCGTTCGCTGACTGATCTTCTGAGAATCAAACTCAGGACCTCAAGCAGTAGCATGGCAAGTGCTTTGCATTGGGACAATAGAAAAGCTGCCATGGGGACATCTCAGAAATCTTCAAGATGCTCTGCTCATCACAGGCTCAGAGTTGCAGGGATGAAAATTCATTTCAAGGGCTTTCCAAAGCTAAACTGTCTCAAGAAATAGCCCTGGATCCCCCTGCATACCCAGGACTGCTAGGGACTCATTCACCTATAATTAAGCCAGCAACATTCTCTGAGGCGAGTTCAGCTTTGGTTCAAGAAGTCCCAGGTACAGCTCATGCCAGTGGTAGACCTTAGCTTTGCAAGTATCCAGATGCAACTGGTGGGGTGATAGCAGCTTCCACCAAGATTTCAGAGGAGAGGAGGCCAGATAGAGTTGCACTTCAGAGTCAAAGCTCCTGTCAGGACCCCCCCCCCCCCCACACACACACACACAGTGCACAGTGGAGCAGCCATGGGTGTGAAGTTGCACTGGGGAAGGCAGAGGCACCAGAAATGTGCAACACTGGCTGAGGAAAGCTGTAGGCAGTGCACACAGTCAGCCTGGAAGAGTGATCACGTGAGCTGCAGCCAGGAAAGCCACAGGGGCAGAGCCACCCAAATCTTGGGAGCCCATACCTCACCTCTAGGTTCTCAGGTGCTGGTCACAGAACTTTGCGATATAATGTTTGCCCTACTGGGTTTTGTTCTTGTGTTGGAGCAATTCTTTCTTTCCATACCCCTCTCTCTAATTTTTTTTGAGGCAGGGTCTTGCTATGTAGTCCAGGCTGATCCTGAACTCATTATGTAGTCCAGGCTAGCCTTGGACTCACAGCAATCCTCCTGCCTCAGCCTCCAGAGTGCTGGGACTATGGGAATGCACCGACAGGCTTAGCTTTGTGTGGTAGTGGGCAATCGAACCCAGGGCCTTAAACTTGCAAGGCAAGCATTTAGCCACTGAGCTATTCCTCCAGCACCCCCTAACTTTTGAAATAGGAAGACCATTTATACCATTGTGTCTTGAAAATATGTAGCTTGCTTTTTCATTTTTATTTTATTTATTGCAAGAATGCACATTTACGTTTGCCTTGAGTCTCAGAAAAGACTTTGAACTTGGGATTTTGGACAACACTAGAATGTTTGGTTCACTGAGGATAACATGAATATATATTTTGCATCATGAGATGGATAGGAAACTCTGGCACCAGGGCAGGAATTAGTGAATATTGAATACCTCCCTCCACTTGACAGCTTTATCCAGAGTGATGTTATTGGAAGGAACTGGAAACTTTTTTAAAAATGAGGCTGGTGGGAAGTCCTCAGGTCATTGGAGGCATGTCATCAGAAAGGGTTGTAGGGTTCAGTTGCCCCCTCTCTCTGCTCCCTGGCTTTTCAGGTGAGTGACCTGTTTCCACAACACTCTCCCATCATGGTGTGCCAAGCCCATCAGAGGCATAAAAATGGGGTTTTCCAATCTTAGACTTGAATATCAAAGCTGTGACTAGTGACTTGCCTCTGGTATTTCATTATAGCAATGGAAAGTTGACTAAATACAAACACTGTCTCTTCTCAATATACTGTAAGGTCCATGTACTTGACACCCTTGACACAAAGAACAGAGTCTAGTGCTTTGCCCATTAAGTATGTGACAGTAAATATTTGCTAAGTAAATAAATGAATTGTCTTGGGCAGGCCCCCACATCTGGCTCTATTAATCACTTTGGAGCTTAGAGGATGGGTGCCATCTCTCCATTAGGTAATATATTTTAAGAAACATCATATAGCAGACAAGTTTGGGGTACAGAAAACAAAGCTCCACAAAAATGAGCATCCTACTAAGAGATGCAAATGTGTCTCACAGATTTGGGTAGAGTGAAAAAAGCCAGTCACAATAAACATGCCCTCTGATTGCATTTATGTGAAGTTCAAAAACTGGCAAAAGTAGATCAGAGTGGAAATCTGTGTTAGCTTTCTATCACTATAAAAAATGCCTGAGATAATCAACTTATAAAGATAAATGTTTTCTTTTGGCTCACAGTTTTAGAGGGTTCAGCCCATCGTCAGTTGGCCCTGTTGCCTGGCCTGGGGAGGCAGTCCATAGCTCAGGAAAACTGCTCCTCTAATGTTAAATAAAGAAAAATAAGAGAAAAGACGGGTCACACTCACCCCCCTCAAGGATATTCCTAATGATCTAAGGACCTCTAAGGTCATCTGGACACGTCTCTCAAAGGTCCCACCACCTTACAATAACACTATCTGAGGAACCATGTCTTTAACATATGACCTTTTGGGAGACATTCAAGAAAAAAAAACTATAGCAGAGTCCCATATTTGTGAGTGTAGTTACATGGCTGTGTACGCATTAAAAAAATCCTCTGGGAAGAGACAAAATATACCACTGCAAGTATTATTGTAGGAGACCAGAATGTGCTTCCCAAAATATGGCTCTTTTGCAAAAGATTATATTGAGCTGACTATTTTCAGGAACTACACGCACAAGATAAGCTCTGAAAACACAGACGTTACCCTTTTCCAAGGGAAATGTACATCTACAAAGGAAATTTCCGGTAGGGGAGGACTCAATCCCAAGAGACTCTTATAAAAGGAGAAGGCGCCATAAACATTTATGCATAACAGAACTCACTCGCGTTTACTGGGCTGTTCCTGGCTGCCTCAGAACCATCCTTCTTTGATTTAGCTTAAGGTGCAGTAAAGGCCAGAATGCCAAGCCAATTCTTGGAGATGTGCTCATTTCTCGTGTAAGGTATGTCTCAGTGGCGTGACACGGGACCCACAACTTCAGGTTGCAAAGGTCGACCTCAGCTTAGAGTTTCAGGTCTTCATCGTTCATGGGCAGCGGGCAATGTGGGATGGGCTTGGAAGAGGCCTCGCCAGAGAGGCAACTGCACCCTTCCGGGTCACCTCACAGAGACCTGCTCCGGCTAGGCCCCGCTTCAGAGCCACACAGGACTTAAATGGATTAACTCCCAGCACTGGGTCATCTCCCAAACCCATGCGGTTTCTGGGAGCTCTTCAGATCCAGACATCTCCCTTGTACGTGTGGGATGCATGTGTTAATGCACTTACTTGCCTTTCTCATGTTAATCCGTAATTTCCCACAGGAGTCTGAGTTTTCCTCCCCTGTGCAGCCAATTAGACCTTTTAGAAACGCTAGAAGGCTGAGGAAAGAGGGACCCAAGTTCAAGCCCAGCTTGGACAACTTAGTAAGACCCTGTCCCAAAAACAAAAGTAAAAAAGGGCTGGGGATGTGGCTCAGTGTCAGAGTGAAGGCTCTAAGCTTGATCTTCACTACCACAAAACAAACAAACAAAAAAACAAGGAAAAACCCTATGGTGAAGGTGCTGCTGAAATTCTCACACATTTATGTATAAGTTGCTATATATTTTAAGCACTAAGTTTTCTCACTCGATTTGCACTTCCCTTTATACCTAACCTGCTCAATGGCTTCCCTTCCAAAAAGACGTGCTGGACACGTGGCAGGAGCGGTCTGAGGAACATCAGGCGCCAGAACTTGACTGTGGTATATCATCAGCTTCCCAGAGGCCCAGACGGCAGCATAGCGTAGGTGGGCAACCCAGAGTGTTGGGCAAAAGGAAACACTCCCAAACGTGAAGGTGCTCGTGGATGAGAACCGTGGTCACCACTACAGTAACCTTTGCCGATAGAAGCTGGTAATTAAGACCAGAGGGGCGGGATCTGACCTCAAGCCCCCTGCCCAGACCCTAAGAACCGGGGAGGGAGAGACGACATGCTTTCTGTCCCTGGAGGGAACTAAGTGAGGGGTGGGCAGGGGAGAGACACTGAATAGGCCTCTATCACTGACTTTAAACACCCATTTTCTGTGTACAGAAAGACTTCGCTATTGGACAGGAAAGCGGCCCCAACAGCTAAATCTCACCAACTGTAAACCGTTGGAATGACTTCACCAGGTAAGTGTTAAGCTGGCTTCTCCACCACCTGCAAGAGGGCACTGGGTGTCTTAGTCCCTTTCTTGCTGCTGGGATACAGTCACCGACATCCACAGCTGGGAGGAAAGCTGACACTTGCAGAGGTCTTCCCAGCCCCCGTCTGCAGTGGCCAAATGGCTTGGCAGGCAGCTGCTCACGGTGCTGAGGCAGGAAGCAGAGGACAGAAGCCAGGGCAAGAACTTGCCCTTCCAGCCACCGTCACTGATCCACCCCCCCACTGACCCTACCCTCTCACAGCATGTGAAATCAAGATCAATCCACACAACCCGGCCCATCCCCAATCCAACCACCAATCAGGCTTCTGGGGGGCATTCCAGATCCAAACTCTAACAGCTGGCCTAGCTATCCCCTAGGACATGCGCCGGGTACCAAAAGCGATGGTTCTGTATCTTCAAGTGACTCTCTTCATACACTAATGCTTAAATATATTTAAAATGAAAAGGTCTGGGATTCAGATCATTGCCCAATATCCAAAGATTTAGATGCCATCAAATTAGTGTTTCTCCAACACGGACACACCAATGAACCAGAGGCTTTGCTGAAACGGAGGTCAGGCTCCGTGTGTCTGGGTTGGGGGTAAGTTTCTACATTTCTAATAACCAGAGCAGCTGATGCTACTGGGCCCTGGACGGCTGTGGACAGGTCAAATAGATACTACACATAGCAGGCGATTGTGGTTCAGATGTGGAGCATCCCCCCAAAAGCCTCGTGTACTTGAAATGTGATTGGATGATGGGGTTGACTACATTCATGAGTTAACCACTGATTTCCTGTGCTGCTGGCGGGTGGGACCCAGTTGAGAAGGCATATCTCTGAGGGTGTGGCCTGGAGGGGTGCCCTCTCCCCCCAGCTTTTCCCAACTCTTCTCCTCCCCTTCCCTTGTTAACTGCTGTTCTCCACAACTGCTGCCATTGCCCACTGACCGTGAGGGGACTGAGATCCCTGAAATTGTGAGCAAAAATAAACTTGGAAAGACTAAGACACGGGTTCAACAGGAGAACATCCTCACCAGACGGCAGGGTGGGTGGGCAGCTCTGTGCAGTTTATAAGGGGCTCAGGTAGTAGGACCAGGACCTGACAGGAAGAGGAAATAGACCAAAACCACACCTACCTTTTCCTCTGGGATTTTATGAAGGACTCAAGCAGCAGCCTCCAGGTCCCACAATGAAGATGTGATCCAAACTCCCTTCCCCCAGGCCTGTCTGGACTCGCACTGCCCCGACAACTCTCAGCCTGCTCCTCCGGACAAGGTAGGAGATGGGAAAAAGCACGAATTCCCACAAGAACATGAAAATAAGAAAAATAACTGTGGGTGTACTAGATGTACGCACATTTTTCCCTTGCCATATCTCTCAACAGTGTAACACCAACTTACATAGCATTTAAATCGTATGAGGCACTGTAACTAATCTAGAGCTGATTAAAGTACATGGGAGGATGGGCACAGCTTCTATGCTAATACACGACTTTATAGAAGAGCCTTGGGAGCCCGCAGGTTTGGGTCCTGCAGAGGTCCTAGAATAACTGAAGAGCAGCTATGGTGCCCAGTACGGGTAACGATGTGTATTGGGGGTAGGGGTGCTTTCTTAGACCAAGATGCTATGAAATTATGCTGCTTGTTTTTGGCTTAAAACCTTAAATGTTAGCAGAATAGCTTTCCCTTGATGATAGCTATTACAATATATTTTTTTAAAGGACAGTGTCGGGAATTTTTTTTCCTGTGGACTTTCTCCTGCCCACAATTTTTACCTGTCCCCTTCCTGTTCCAAGCCACTCAGGACCGCTCAGGCATTTTTCAGTATTTTTATTGTTTGACAAGCATTTACAACGTTCCATTCATAGACCTAAAAACATAAAAATAGACCTTCTTTCAGCTTATAAAAGAAATATATAAGAACTTTTGACATAGACACGTCATGACCTTATGTACAAGAGGCAATGGCACCCTCCCAGCACCAGGCCTTCCAGTATTTCCGATGGTCACGCTGCAGGGAGACCAGCAACTGCGACTCTTCAACATCTGCTTCGCTTTCCCATCTGGACGCAACCGAACCCGAGATGATCAGGAGCGATGCAGGCATACAAAGGGTATAGAAACCACTCTAAAGCTTTTTTTTTTTTTAAGAAAACCAGAAGATATAGCAAAAATTTAATAGAATAAAACTTTCAAAAGATCAAGCTCAAAGCCCTGGAAACCCGAGAGGGAAGGGACAGAGGACAGGAGAGCGGGGGAAGCAAGCAGGGCCACCAGAGCGTGATGTTCTGAACTCTCTATTGTCTGGAAATATAAAGTCATAACTGATTCTTATAAAATATAATTCCTAAAGCTACTATAAAATTCAGGTCTTTAAAGTACCTACTGATGTGTCAAACACCAAATAGATATTTTTCCCCAAAAAAGAAAGTTTTCATATTATTCAAACCCTCTTAGGAAGCAGACATTGTGAAGCAGGAAAGGGGGAGGAAAAAGCTATAAACCTTTTAAAAAATTGAAAGTGCTAGAAGTTGGGTTTTTTTTGTTCTTTTTATCTGGGTGTCTGTTTCAAATGGTAGGGTTAGTAGCCACATTGTTTACCCTGTTTTGTTGGTGTGAATGAAGCGTTAAACACAAGAGATGGTTTTGTTTTCGTTTTGAGCAGGTTCGTTTGGTTCTGAGGTTTTGGGGAAGTCTGGGAAAGGGTAGGTCACCTATGAATGAAAATGTGGTCTGATGGGAAAAGCCAATGATCACTCAGGCAAGCCCAAGAGGGGGCGGTGCCCCGCCCCCGTCACGTGCCACAGCCACGCACTCTGCCCAGTCCCCATCATGGGTAATCCAACCAAACTCTCATCGCAAACACAGATCTCAATATTAAAAAGCAAAACAAAAAACCTACTTCTTTGAAAAAAATGTTTATCCTTAGCATGAACTTCCTGTTGGTCATTCGTATATAAATATAAAGTCACCATGCCTTAACCCACTCTCTGTATTAAATGCTTGTTTTTTGACTTAAAAGTTACCATTAACACTGTTAAAATTCTTTCTATCTGTGCCCCTGCATCTCTGGTAAAATACAAAAAAATAGTGTTTTTCTCTCAAGTGATAAATTTGGATCTCTGTCCAACAGTTTGGCATCTTTATAATTCTACGCAAAACTAGAGCTTCCGAACACCGACACAGAGTTAAGACCAGCCGTAGAACAAAACAGAGGAAAACACAAATAAAAGGCTCATCAGAACATAAACAACCACCCTCTCCTCACACATCCTTGAAATACACAGATATTCTCAGACACCAGGGACAGGGAAGGACACGCAGCGCTGGCGTTGTCACTCGCTTGGTTCCTGTGCTGCAAGTGGCTTCCCCAGCCTGCCCGGCAGTGGGTCTAACACGGGATGTGCTGGGCCGTCCTTCCACGGAAGCTGTCCTTCAGTTCAGCTGTCGTAGTCACTCCAGCTGCTGGGGACAAGGGGCGACTTGCTTTCCAGTGCTAGAGGGTCATTAGTTCTTCAGGCCCTGACTGACTGAGAATAAAGAAAAGCCCTTAGCAACATACAGAAGGCAGGACTCGAGCTGATGGGACATTCGGAACCAACCATTCTTCCTCACGTCGCTCAGAATGACCGAGGTGGGTGGCGGCTACATGGCTTCAGAACCGAGTCAGCAGCCCACAGCTGTCAGAACCGTGCGTGTGCAAGAGCGCAACCTAGGGGGACATCCTCATCGATGGCACGGGGAGGCGGCTGGGCGAGGGCCAGGCGGGGAGAAGTATGTACACACATCTCTAGGGGGGCGGAACGTGGTCAGATCTCAGTGTTCAGTTTCCGGGAAGGGGTGAAGTCCTCACGCCTAACCCAAATGACCTCCTCACTTGCGCCCTCCAGACCGCCACCAAGGCCCGACAGGGCAGCTTGCTTCTTGAGCTGTGTCATGCGTGACGCGTGACTGTCCAGAGTTTTCCGGCCTCTCTCTCGGTGGCTGATGGAGGCAGCCTGGAGTTGCTGCGGCAGGTCTGTGTCCACGGAGGCGCCCTTCAGAGACTCACAGAACTCATCATCGTCACTGAGGATGTCAGTCTCTTTGATGTCCTCTTGCTCCTCATACTGAGCAAGGTCAAACTGCTCTTCCACCCATCGGTCCGTGTCCCCGCCACCGGGGGCCTGCTGAGGCTCCTTCTCCGGGCTGCTGGCGGAGACAGCGTCGGAATCAATGGTAAACCTGTTGCGGGCCAGTCGCCGCCTCCTCCTGCCGAGAGACTTGCTTGGGGCAGACACTGCACACACACACACGCACAAAAATATAAAAATAAACCCCCGCAGGCTTTACTATGAGGTGCAAATCCAAAACACAAAGGAACATAAAAGCTAAACATTATGCACCGAGTGCATGAATGTCATGTGGGGCCTAGAGTCTACATGTCACCAGGCCACCCTGGAGGGTTTAATCTTACCCAGAGGTCTTGGCTTTGAGGATGTTGTAGCAACTCACTGAAGAGGAAGGGGGATGGGCAGAGGTTGGAGACTAGAAGGAAGGAAGACCCAGCCCCCTGGGACATACTACTCCGCTCTGAGCACCCGGGAACCAGGTAACACAGGTGGCTCTTCATTTCTAGAATACTGACCTTGAGAATGGTACATGTCCTCAACCTGACCATGTCTGAAGGCAAAGAGCTACAAAGATCCCCCTGGAATGCCCCACCGTCATTTAGCTAAAATACAGGTCTTTAGTAAGGGTAGAAGATGCTTCTAGAATCCACTGACCTTGTGGACATAGCCATGACACACCAAGAGGCCAAAGCTCTTATGATGCCTTCCAGGAGCTTTTATGTAAAATTTCTTAATATATTGAGGAGATCACTTCCCTGTCAGAGAGGCTCTTGGAAACAGAGCTGCCACATGGTTTCCTGTCCCTTTCCTGAGCAAGTCCCATCTGAACCATGGGGCAAACTGTGAGTTTTGGTCCCTCCTAACTACATTCTGTAAATCAAATACCAGCATCCGAGTGCAAGTGAAAATAAATAGATGCCACTCGGGGAGCTGGCCAGCTAAAGTGCTATAATTAAATTAAAGTTAAGAAGGCAAAATCTATGAATTTATTCTTTCACTCTACTGCCATCCAGGAAGCCAGAATTACTAGAAACAAGTAAACAAAAGACACCACCCAATCAAGCGAGGAAGTGAACGATCCACCAAACACACACACACACACACACACACACACACACACACACACACACACGCACGCACACTGCTGCTTCTCCCTCAAGAGTGCAGTGCATGTTGCATCAAACACAAAAAGGTGAAATGCAATGTAAGCTTTCCAATGGACGGAAGCTGCACCCCTATGCCCAAGTCCAAAGCGCCGCACAACAGCGTCAGTGCTGCCAGGAGATGCCCGTTCCCTGTACTACCAAAGGGAGCTGGTCCTCAGCCACATCAGGCACAGGCCAGGGCCCAAGGGGGCCTAGGCTGGTGCCACTGCAGCCATCCTCTGCCTCAGCCCCATGAGCCCATCATCATCCCGAGAGCGGCACCATCTCCACACATGGGACAAACAGACACCAGTCTTGTTGAGGAGGGGGAACAAATACATTTACAAGCAAAATTGGGGAGTGGGAGGGGTAAAAATGAAAACAACCACTTTTTTTACTGGGAAAAAACAAAAAGATCCTATTCCACTTTATCTTAATACCAGTAGTCTGGAGCCCGGCTTTCTCTGACCTATCCCAGCGCAAATCTGGGATGCTGTAATGACCTGTGACCAATCTGCATGTTAGGATGCTTGAGAGTAGTGGGCTAATGATGTCTGCATCTTGGAGATGTGGCAAAAACAAGATGAGGTGACAACGGTGGGTGGAAATTTAAAAAAAATGCTAATGACAGAATATAAACAAAAGTACAGATTCTTCTGCCTGCTCAAAAAGAGAATTTCCATATGTAGTATAGAGCAAAAAAAAAAAAAAAATTTAATTGGGTTGCTGGCAGAACTATGCCGCTTGTAGACTAAGTATGGAGCCAGGGTATTTCTTTCCTACCCTATCCAAACAGAACAGAGGGAGAGAACAAGTACCTGCCTAGGCAGAATGCAGCAGGAGCATCTCTGAGCTACCCAAAAGCAGAGTGAGAAAGCCTTTCTTCCCCCAAGAAAGAAACCATCCAGTAGAAAAATCTTTCGGTGAGCTGATGTCTACAACAGCTAGGCTTTCGCTTGGCATCTACGGTGATGACAGTTTAGGTTGTGGGGTTTCTTTATTTATTATTTTCTAAAAAGATCTCAGCAGGAAAACTCCTATTATCCTACAGAGGCAACACGAGTGGTTTCAAAGTAAATGTAGCTATAAATTTAGATTTATGGATTAACAACTAAACCCTGACCACTGCTGGGCAGGTTCCCTGAGCTTGGGATGCGAACTCCCAATTAAATACTCCCTAGCAAGCAGGAGGAGCAAGTGAAACAATTCCAAGCTGGAAGTCTCTGCAGGGAGCTGTGGAGGATCAAGGAACTGTCCTCACTTGGGGATCCCATGAGCCACTGTGGGCATGGGTAGATGCATGACATATACCATCTTGGAGAATCTGGCAGCATGTTGGTGCTCACCAGGCAAGGTTTCTAACATACACACGCCAACTGACGAGAGGCTTAAGGTCCCACCCCAACGTTAAACTTAATGAGCTTAAAAGAAGAAGTAGCCCATCTTAACCTATAAAGAGATCTCTACCCATTCACAGCTCTACCTGTGCCTCTTTGACCCATTGAGAACTGGTGGGAAGGTCGCTGGGACAAAGGTTAGAAACCTTTTCGGCACTTGCAAAGGAAGCCTCGCTCCTTGGAATCCTCCCTGCAAAATTCTAGCTAACTCGTGTCTACCCTAGGACCTTGCCAACTCTGGACTCCCCTTCCAGTAGCAGCTTGAGGCTTCCCCCAAAAAACACGGAGATAAAAATAAAGTGTGGGCACAGGGAGAGGGTCACAATCTGATCTGTCACCCGATCTACCAAACCTGGACTTCTCACCAGGAACAGGCCTTGCTGTGCTACCACTACCAGAATACAGAGCCGCCGTGTTCCTAGAACAGGCTGTGACCTGGCCAGACACAACACACTGCTCCTTGCTACAGAGCTGGCTGGCATGCGAAGCAGCGACTCTCATTCTGCAGGGGCTGCCGCAGCCCCTCCAGGAAGTGGAATGCGTTTGCTTGCAGGCTTGGCAAACAAGAGAGGAGCTCACCAGCCAGAAGGAGAGGCAGCGGAGGGAAGGCTTCAGGGCAGGCGAGAGGAGCGAATCACAGGCAGATGCCCTGGGAGCCACAGGGACGGAGGTGGGGCAAGCACCCTCACACCAGGGAGGGCCGTTCTCCCACAGGAGCCCCCATGGCCACACCTAACTCTCCCTCAGCAGGGATGCCAGCCCCACTGGTGCTCTACAGCGGGGTGGGAGTGACGGGGGTCTGGAACGTGTGAATCCCCACAGTACCTGCCCTGCTCATGGCTGGCCTGGCGCCTTTCAGCGCACACAATCTTTTTCCTCCAAAAGGGACATACTGCTGGGACGAGGGGAGGCTTTCAGTTTTGAGCAGCTGCCTTCTGTGCTTGTCTCTCAGGATCGAATGCACAGCCTTCAGGAAATCCTTTCGGCTCTCCAGGGAGCTGGGAAAAGGAGATGTACAGGTGTTAGGGAAACTTCTAATGATCTCAGGCCCAGCTGAGATGAAGAGTGAAGCCACCGTCCAACGCCAGCGCCTCCTGCAGGCAGTGGGAGTCCATCCTCTGCAGCTATTCTGGGCAGAGTCTCGTAACTACAGACAGAGGGATTGTGCACAGGAAGCCGCCAACTCTTGTCCTTGACACTTCATTCTGACAGGGGGCTGACACCTACGGTTGAACTTGTGATGGTTCTGCCTCAGCCTCCCAGAAAGCTCCAGCGCTCACTGTCTATCGTGTGGTCAGCAACCCGCCCTCTGTAAGCCTTTGCTCCCCTCGACCTGGCTAAATGCAACAGCGTGGGTACGGTGTTCAGCATACTTTACGCTTGGTAAATGTATCTTCTTACTATCCCAGCAACAGCAATATAAACCCTGACTAATCATAATAATGGCAGTGATTCTACTGGAGCTTTTGAGAGCCACTCACAACCTGAGTACAACAATTCAAGTCAAGCATATCATAATTAAAGGCAAAGTCAGTGCCGTCTGTCTTGGTATTTCTAGGGGAGAAAAAAGAAAGAAGTGGATGTATATGAAAAATGATACCGAATTCTTACATGTTGACGCTTCCCCAAACAACCAGAGATCAAGGGGGCACTCCATACCCTCTCACCTGCTGCACCTCAGAGATCACAGCGTAGACCATGTGCCCAAACACCAAATTACAACCGAGTCCTTGCATGGTCAGCTGGTGTTGGGAGGATAACCAGGCCTGGCTGAAGTGGGCGGAGCCTTGGGGTGGGGCCTCACAGGGTGTATTCTTGAGAGCTATGCCCCAGGTACATCATACTTCCTGTCCCCAGAGGATGAGCAGCTGTCCTCTGATGGCAAGCCCACCATACAAGGACTAACACCTCTGAATTGTGAGTTAAAATAAGCCTTTCTTCCACTTAGTCCTTTGTGTGTCAGGTATTGTCTCCTAGCAATAGAAAGTAAGACAGTATCCCAAAAATTTCTCCCATTTTTTTCTATTTACCATGACTACTGAGACACCTTGTACACTGAATTTAGTTCTCACATAATTTTTCTGACAGAATGAGTTTTACTTTAAATATTATGACAAATGAATCCTAAACAAATTTTTGTATTTTACTTTTTTCTTAATGTGTATGGCCCCCTGCTGGGACACCTTGTACTATAAGCTAATCAGAGTGTTCCATTCTACAGAAGGTAAGGAGGGGGAAGAATGCCCCCTGGTATGCTGAACGTAACTGAAAACTCCTATTTCCTTTTTTGAAAGATATGAAATTAACCGAGTGACTTTCCATATTCTCAAAAAATTATTTCAATCTACCTGATCGCTGTTTTTGAACAAGCAAAGAAAGCAAGCACAGCCCAGGGAGTCTAGGGAGGTACAGGGTGCTTTGCGGTAGCCAGAGGCAGGGGGAGGATGGTCTCCAAGCTTTGTGGCCTTGACTTGGGGGCTGGACTCACCTGCAGCACAGGTGAAAGACTCTCTCTGGCCTCCCTTCAGACTCTGACTTCACGTGGACAATTTCACACACCGCATTTGCCTCTGCATCTAAATGAAGTGAAAACGAGGGCACGTTAGGTGTATCTCACAAGGATTCACTTACTATAAAAACCGTGTTTTCCCACACTGCTACAGCTGAGCTAGGCCAGAGCAGGACGAGCCTGCACTGCGGAGAGACTGAGAGGTGAAAGCCTGACAATGCCAGAAAGAAGAAGACACTTAGAAAACCTCCAGTCACACCAAAATCTCCTTCCGTGTGATCTGAAGGGCCCTCCAGTCAATCCTATTGATGCGAGAACTCACACCTTCAGCTGTGCAGCCTGCTTGGCTCAACTACTCCAGTTAAGTGACTCATTCTTTTGACAACAGTTGAACTAATCATCTAGCGAAGATTCCAAAGAATATTTTTTAATCAGTTCAGGGGCAAGTGTCTTAGGGTAGCTGCCCCAGAGACCCAGTGAGGATCCCCTTCTCCGCCTTCCAGTGTCCTCGGACTGAAGTAGAAAAAGTATGCCAGGAAGGTGAGAAATAACATTCATTCATTCATTTATTGTGGTCCCAGGGATGAGTCCAGGTCCTTCACACTGAGCTACATCCCCATTTTTTATTCTGAGACAGGGTCCTGCTAAAGTGCCCAGGCTGAGCTGAAGCCCATGTTCCTCCTGCCTGGTCTCCCAGCGTGCTGTAACTACAGGTCTATGCCACAGGGTAAGCCGATAGCTATACTCCAAAGCGTGGTCGAGCCTGGCATCTGAGTGGGAGTGGTTGTAGGGATCCCACAGATATCAAAATTATAGGATGCCCAAGCTCTTTCATAGGGTGGCACAGTGCTGCGTGTTACTGACAACAACCTCCCATATACTTTAAATCATCCCTAGGTTAGAGTGCCCACTACAATGTAACTCCAGAGCACAGCGCCTACCGCAGAGCAGCTCCAGGTTACTGACACTGCCTATCGTGACGTAACTACACAAACAGCTGTGCTGTGGGACTGTCTGAGGAATCAGGACCAGAAAATCAAGTCTGTACACGGTCCGCACAAATGGAACCCCTCCCCCCACACGGTCTACCTGTAGCTGGTTGGGTTCATAGGTGCAGAACCTGTGATTTCTAAGCTTGGCAATGCCAAGACCACCAAACGTCCATGAAAGGAATAACCACCAGCAGACATTAAGGCTGCCAGCCCCAACCGCTGCACCCCCAGGAGCGAGGTCTCATTCTCCCACAGCGATCGGAGCCCCCCAGGCACAAGCCTGTATATTTAACCCCCACCGGAATCCATTTGCAGAAAGTTTTACTAAGATAAAAATGGAGAAATTCCCCATCCTGATTCTCAGATCCACTGGAATGAACTTCTTAATGACAGGCCTTTGGAACCGTCTTTATAGCAATTAACATACGCTTTTTATCTTGATGGCTTTAAACTTGATTTGAATGAGAAACAGAGGGTGAGAATGAAATGCCATGTCACAAAGACAGCTTTGTTGGCAAAATGTGAAGCCTTTGTGCGGTCACTCCTTCAGGAAGGCAGAATTCCTGCCTGGGAAGCCTGCAGATGGCTAGAGAAATAAACCGCCCCCATCCGTCACTGGGTGCTGCTTAAATCAGGGGCGAAGGTTCTATGGGAAGACAACTCCAGCCTGTAAGCGGCTAACCATCCCAGTCCTCCCGGTAGCTGTCACAGCCCCACCACCCAGAGGTTCCTGCCAATTCAGCTGCTAAACGATTCTGTAAATCAAACCGTAACAAAATGGAAGCAAAGATGATCACTGTGCCAGAAGCTACAGAAACCTTCCGGCAGATCATTATTTTACCTGACCCACATAGCTTTTGCTTTTGAGTTTTCCTACTGCAAGGGACAACTGTGAGGGAAG